>VZRS01014161.1:334604-374386 GCA_013398055.1 Ifrita kowaldi
GGGCGGGCGGCGCTGCCATGTCCCTGCTCGGCCGCTGCCCGCCCTCCTCAGGGCGGCTCGCTCCCGCCCCGCGCTGACGTCACCCCCAGCTCTGCCGGCGCCATTTTGGACGCTCACCGCCGGGGGGGCNTGTGTTTTGGAGTTGATGAGCTTGCAGGCAGGGTGGGTCTGCTGCCTTTCCGTAGAATCATGGAATGATTTGGGTGGGAAGGGACCTTAAAACCCATCCAGTTCCACTCCCTGCCATGGGCAGGGACACCCTCTACTATCCCAGGTTGCTCCAAGCCCTGTCCGACCTGGCCTTGGACACTTCCAGGAATCCAGGGACAGTCACAGCTGCTCTGGGCAACCTGTGCCAGGGCCTCCCCACCCTCACAGGGAAGAATTCCTTCCCAATATCCCACCTCAACCTAGTCTTTCAGTTTGAACCCATTCCCCCTTGTCCTGTCACTACACGCTCTGGTGAAGAGTTTCCCCCTTGAGGCTTTGGGGTCGGTGATTGTGGTTATTTCTTAGAAGCCCTGCCGTGCACGGAGAGGTTCCAGGTGCAGGCGGTGTCCAGAGTGCAGTCGCACCCTTCAGGAGGGAGCAGCCTCTGAGCTTCTGCAAATGCCAGTAAAATTTGGCACAGGGTGTAATTAAACAGCACAGGTCTCGCTGTGTTTTCTTTCCCATTCCTTCCACTGCTCGCTCCCCATTTCGCATCCCGAAGTGCTCTTGGTAGGCTGGGAGTGTGTATGCAGAAGGGATCTCTTCCCTGTTACTTTTCCTTGCGATTTCTTCATTTGGAAATTTATTCATCCCCCCTCCTCTGCACATGAATTGTCTTTTCAGTGCTTTGCATGTGGAGGAGCAAAGCATGGGAGGCTTTGTGAGGCTTGTGCTTTGCCTTTCCCCCCTACACCATATGCACATGCTCCACCCTTCTCTTGCCATTTTAGTCGTGGGGGGGAAAAAGTGCCAACTTGGTTCAAGTAAATTGTATGGAAAAGAGGATTTTAGCTCGAAGTAGCAGGAGCAGTTGCTGTTCCCTTTAAGTTGTTCCCTCCAAGTTGTTCCCTTTAAGTGCTTCCATGGTGCTAGCTGCTAAATGACAAATGAAGAGGTTGAAGAGAGGACAGAAAATGGGTTGTAGGATTTTTGGGAAATGGTGGGGGGGGAAAGCATTTTGCCATCTCCTGCATAAATGGGTGCTGTTGCTTGCCTTCACCTTCTCAGGTTCTGCAGCTTGGATGTCTGTAATCCCTCAGGGAAGAACCTAAAGCAAGCAAAAAAATGCAAACTGTACTATATTCCAGGACTTCTCATTCTGAGGTGCCTTGTCTTTTCTGGAAAGATTATTTTCAGGCTTCTGATTTCCTTCGCTTTGAGTTTTCCCCCCCCCCCACCCTTAACTTGGGAAGAGTCTCTTCTGTATTCTTTGTTATCCCCAAAGCCCTACCAGAGCTCGGGATTAATGTGTAAATGCCATCTGTTGCTCAGCCGGTTTGAGTTGTGTGGAGGAAAAGTTCCATTTTGACAGTGGCTTTTGGGGGAAAAAAAAAAANAAAAAAAAAAGGAAAAAAAAAAAAAACCAACCAACCGAGGCAAGCCCATTTCTGTCTCTTCCTGTATGTCCTCAGCCCTGCAGTGATTTGCTCAGAATGAAATGCAAAAGAAATGGGTGGTGATTTTTGGTGTGTGTTTTGGTGGCAGGGTTCAAATGAATCACTGCCTTCCGCCGAGGCAGTAATGTTCCTGAAGTTTTCTCTCCGATCCGTTTTCTATGGTAGTAGAACTTGTTCCCCTCCAATTGCTTGTTTGCTTTTCTGCTCGGTTTTGCTGCTTTTTTTTTCAGGCTGATAATCGCTTTCATTACTTCTGCGAAGGGACTCTAAAATTGTGGTAAAATTCTTTTTCTTTAACCTTGACCGTGTAGGGTCGGAGCAGCAGGTTTGTGAAAGGAGGAAATGAATTGTGTGCTTGGTTTGTATTGGATAGGAAATTGAAATTTTCTAAAAATGCACAGCTCTGATAGTTTATATTTAAGTTGTTTGTGTTGAGAGGGTTCTGACTGCTCAAGTAGGAAAAAGCTTCGTGTGAAACACGGCTGTTCGTGCACTTGAATTTTAAATTTGTAGTTAATGGTGCTTAGTCCAGCGAGCTTTGGGTGAGAGAAGCTTTTACACTGCTTGTGCTTCCCTGTTTTTGACAAACACTCCATCGAAGGCTGACAAAAACAATATCCAAAGGAAAAAGGTGGGGAGGGTGGTGTGTGATTGTGCCTCAGCACTGCTGAGGAAGTGGGCGTGCACAGGCTCTGAAATGTGCAATCTGGAACCATTGTGTGCTTGCGCTGCTGCTCTGAGGGGGCTCGTTTTTATTGAATTGTTTTCATTTTTTCAGGAGCTGGTGGAGGAAATGACATTCAGTGGTGTTTTTCTCAGGTGAAAGGCGCTGTAGATGATGATGTAGCAGAAGGTAAGAGCGACATTTTTTACTGTTTTCTGACTTTTTAACCATTCCTCAGGCAGGGAGATGTGGATGCAATCAGTGAAATACCCCAGTGCTGCTGTGTGCAAGTTGAGCACAGCAAATGGACATTTCATGTGCATTCTCATATCCAGATTCAGGTTTAAACTCTGATTTGAAAGTACCATTCAGCACTCTCATAAAAAAGTTCAGGCTTCCTGACTGTTTTTGCTGGAATTGTTTTCTAAGATTAAGATATTTCTGCCACTCAGCTTTTGATTTGTATTTTTTCTTAATCTGCAAGATGGGGAATGTGATACTTGCGTTCCACAAGGAGGTGTTGTGAGAATTAATTAATATTTGTACTCTTTGAAGATCTAAGTACTAGATAAAGTAATTGTCCCAATCTTTCCAGCTCCTATTAACAAGAGGAGGAAGAAATCTGAATATTAGTGCATGCCTACTTAGTACGTAAAGAGTGGGTTTGGGTTTGAAACAATACTGGAAATTGTCTAAAACTTTTCCAAGCTGGCAGTGACAAGTGTCATGTTACATTAAGATGGCTGCCTCTGATTGTCACTGCAAAAACTGTACTGGTTTTTTTTTTTGCCTTGGATTTGGGATTGTTGGAGGAATGGTGCTTTTCTCTGTGCTGGAGAGCAGAATCTCTTCTGTGATAGTTCTTGAGGAAAAGTCCCCTGACTTCTGAATTTCTTTGGCCATAAAGTCCTGTTTGCACAAAGCAACCTTTAAGATCATGAGTTAAAAGTTTTCTTTTGCCAGCAGTTGGCCATGTCACTTATGTAATTCCTGGGTTTTTTTCTTTTTTTGCATATCTTGAATGCTCTGACTTACAAGTGAGATTAATGTTATATTTAGAAAAGCAGTAACTACAGTTTCCATTATTTCCCTGCTTGACATGTGGTTCAGATTAGCTTCCAAAGGCCAGAAGAAAAGCTCAGTACAAACATAACTGAGTTGTTTTTATTTATTAGCTGCAGCATGTGGCAAACGATGCACTGTGTAAGGCTTCTGTTGTTTGCAAGTTGAAATATGTTTTTTGGAAATGAGAAAGCTGTAACAATTTCGAGTTTAATTTTAAATTCTCCAGGAAGTAGGTTTTAAAGCTTGAACTCTAAAGTGCTGTTAAATGTGGTATAACTTTTTCCCTGACAGATTTAAAATTCTGTAACCTTTGTTTTATTTACTATTAAACTAAATCCTTAATTAAGTACAGGTATTGAAGAAGTTGTGGTCATGGTGAAGTTGCAGTGCTTGCAAATAATTCTTCATTAAAATAGACATGTTGATATGCTTGTAATAGCAATGAATTTATATATAGGTATAGAAAAGTAGCCTTTACAGGTATCTGGAAATGCAGAAGTGAGGAAATAGGAAGGAAGGACAGACTGAGCTGTTTTAAGTGTTGCACTTGGTGTTAGCAAAGGTGCCTTGACGGCCTTGTGCCTCCTGCCGGGCTGGGAGCTGCATCAAGCACTGCGGGAATCCTGGGGTGGAGTTCAGGGAAGCCTTTGAGGGATTTAACTGGCTTCAGTTTCAGCTAGCCAGGCAGGTGGGTTTCCAAAACCTTTTAAGAATGTCAATTTTTTATTTTATGGACAATGTAGCCTTCTGGTTCTGTGACCCAAAGAGTGAAGAGAAATTTTGTTTCATTGTTAGCTGTACTTGACTTAGGATGAGTGTTGAGATACAAAGTGTAATATCCTGCAACGTGTTGTGAAACAGCTGCCTAGAGAGCGGTCCCAAGTGTTATTGATGTTATAGTTGATTGTAATTAGTTTGTTGTGCTGAAATTCTCTCCTCTTCCCATGTATTTGGCTCCCACAATCCATACTGGAAGTTGGTGAAAGCAGTTGTATATATTGATTCCCTGTTATGCATCATAATGTCTCGCTGTGACTCTCTTGGAAGGGTTATGTATCAAGGTGGCTGCATTCTTCCATTTCTTAGCAGTAGTTCTGGCTTTAAGGTTTGCTTTAATGACATAGAGCCTTGTGTGGTTCTTGCACCAACTGGAGCAGCAGCTTCTGGTCTTTTGGAATACCCAACAACAAATTGACAGTGGGCCCAAGTGCAGTCTGAGGACCTTTTTTATTGCCTGCCTTTCCATCTGCTTTCTTGGGGCAGGCCCGTGGTGCAAGCTCAAGGAAATCTTACTGTCTGAAGCTTCAATGACTCTTTAACCACTGTGGTCTGCCAGAGAACAGGTCTGGACTCCAGTCATGCCTGTGGTGAGCACACTACCAATTTGTGTACAGGAGTACAAGGCCGTGGAGATCTGATTTTTAAATGGCTGCAGAGCTCAAATTCTAAATACCAGTTTGTTGTGGAATGCTGAAACTTCACTAAAAGTGAAGAAAAGAAACCTGAAAAAAATGGGAGTTTCACTTTCTGTTTTCTTCCTGTCGGTAACTCAGTGTTGCAATATTTACATTGGAAGGCGATCTTAAACTAAGCTAAAGCAGTGATAACCAGGAAAACTACATCATTTAATTGCATTAATCAGTGGGATACAAACCCAATGGTTTCCCTGCAGTGTTGTCCGTGAAACAGGCCAATGGAGAATAACATTTTGGACAGTAACACTTTTAATACAGTAACAGTTGTAGCAACTTTTAAAAGCCTGTCAAGAATGCTATTATGTAGCTTCCAGTATATTTAACGTCAGACCTGACCTCCAGCCTTCCCATCACGTGTGTAACCTATAATTCTTTAGATCCTTGGGCTAGGCTAGCTGGTTGTTACAAAGTCGATACTTGGTGGCTTTGGTGACTGAAGCGTGAACTCTGATACACAGCTTTTCTGGCTTTCCAAGCACTGTGTGATGAATGGATGTGACAGGGAAAATGGTCACTAAAGCTTGGGGAAAGATGGCACTGGACTTGTATCTGGGGCCTGCCTGAGTCACTGCTGTGGCAAAGCTTTTCTACTGAGCATGTGAATGTGAGGAGCAGAAGTAGCCTCTCTTCCCTTGGTATGTATGGAATTTATCCTTGCTTATAAGCTGTGGCCTGGCCATGTCAGATCACAGTTAAGCACAGAAATCAGGTTATGAATTGAAATCTCGGTGTTAGCTTCATTATAACTCAGGTCCTTAATTTTAACTGATGCAGAAGTTTGCCTTTTAGTGATTTAGCAGTCCATTGTATGAGGGTAAAGGTTGTTATAGTTTGTGCTTCCTCTGTTTCTGAAATAGTTTTCCTCTCTTCTTAGTTTCGTATTTGTCTTGCTGGAGTCCAGTCCTACAACATATCTGTGTTCAGCTTGTTCTGTGTGCTCTGGAGAGGGAGGGTTAGACAGGACTTCTGGGGTGGAGAACACAGAGTGCTTGTTTGTGATAAGTTCAGTGATCAGGTTATCAAAAGTGTCTGTAATGCACAGATTTCTTTCTTTTGTGCCATCACAGTTTCAGTGCAAGTAAGACTTAATTGTCCAGAAATACTCCAGTGTTTTCTTAGTGGAAGTTTCCTGTATGGGAATGATTATAGGAAAGGATTACAAAGATTTTCAGCAGCAGTTTTGTTGGTTTTACTTTTGCTGTTCTTCAAAATGTGGCATAGTAGCAACTGCAGTTGGGAGCAACTAAGAATTGTGAGTTTAAACTGCCTCTGAAAACTACACACTTGCTTAATGGAGCGAGTTTGTACTTCAGAACAAATTAAGTCAAATTTGTTTTAATTGCTCAACAGAAGGAGAAGAGTCAAGCTGCTCTATCTCAGTGTTTCTTTCAGGTGCAATTGAAAGATATGTAAAAGTCTGATAGTCCAGGTCCAAGGCTGAGAGCCAGGAACTTAAGTCCTAAGCTTTAACCCTGAGTGATTACTGCTCATATTGGACAAGTTGTTTAACTCTTTCATGCCCAATTTGAAAGAAGCACCTGAATATCTGCTGTGGGTGCTAATTACTGACTTTATTTTAATGCTTAACCATTCTGTGATGCTTTGTGAATTATCTGTGATTTGCTTCATGTCTCCTCTTAGAGCCGAACATGGCTGTGTCTGTTTTAGACTGAAAAGGATGAACAGATAAAATTCTGTCCCCAGCTTGTGTGTGGTAAAAGATTGAAACAAAATTGGATGTTTCCCATGTTCAGGAATGCTTTCTGTGTTTGGTTCTAGGTGTGTTATGTCTGTCAAGTGTAGTTTGATACTTATTTTTGACAGATTTCAGAATTGCAGAGCAGCAATGAGGACTGATGTTGCTTCAGCAGTGGAAGTTTGTCTTGAATGCATGAGAAGTGTTATTTCTGAGTAAAGAGAAGTGAAGGCAGGAATAAGGATGGCTATAAAAAAGCAGTTTATTACAATCTGGGCTTTCTTTTTTTTTTAATGAGGATTGATGGAATGGGAGGGGAGAAAAACTCTCAGAGAAGAAGAGTGACAGTGAGGTTGCAATAATATTGCTGAGGAAAGATTGGGATATAGTTATGGGAGGGAAGCTAATTTGGGCATTTGAGGGCTGTGGTTATGTTCTCTATGCTCATGAGGTAACATCATTTACAAGGAGCAAGGCCTAGTAATAGGTTTGTTTTTAAGAGGCAGTTTGAAACATGCCGTAGATGGGGGAAAAAAAGACCCAAGGTGATAGTCCTGTTCTGTATTCCTGAGTCTGCTTCTGTATTTGAGCTCTTCAGCTGTTCAGAGAATGACTGACTATCTAGAGAAATAGGCTACTGTGTTCTAGGAAGTGCTGCTCTGGATGGACTAGAGTGTGCATTTAAAGTGTGCCGTCCTCCAAAACAAAGAGCATTTAGCAGACAGATAAATAGGCAGTGGCTGTTCAGCTCCCCAGAAGTAATTCAGTCCTCTTTCTTGCATGGGTTTGGAAGCTGGGGCACTTCAGCTTGTCAGTCAGGGATTGTTCTGTCCCTTCTGTGAGGCTTTGCTGTTCTTGGAATCTCTGTCTTAAATTAAAAATTAGTTGTAAAAAGGCTTTGGTGTTGGAAATGCAGCGCTGGAGTGATCAAGCCATCAGACTCCACAGCACACACGAATGCAAGCTGGGCTATCAGCAGCAATCCTGGTGGATTACAACTCTGGATCAGCTTTGTGAAACTTCTTAGCTTTTATTTTTAAAGGTGCTACCTAAATGCTTCTGGTTTGGCTATTTCTACCCTAGGAGTGGGGTTCTGTGGTAGCTGTAGCTTTACAGAATGTATTTTGGAAGATTTAAAGTGAAAACTAAAACTCCCAGTGGATGCAGAGCTGAAGGAAGAGTTAAGAGCTGGGTGTTCCAAGCTGTACTGTCTGCTTTTTTTTCCTCCCTTCTTTCTGTTCTCCCTGACTTGCCTATTTAGGCCACAGCTACATGTTTGGCAGCATTTCTGCTTAAAGAGGCACTCCTTCCCACTCCGCTGGCACAAGTGTTCACCTAGGTGCACAGTGAACTTGTTGGGGAGCTGATCCAGCTGAAAAATTGGTAAAATTGTGGTTTTTCACTGGATTATTTTTCGGCTGAATTGAACCCTGATGTGATTCTCAGAGCTCTGCATGTGCTTATGCTAGCAGAGTGTAGAGAGTGATCGAGTGGCTCAGAGGAACAACAGGAACTCTGGAAGAGGATTGGTCTCTTTGTAGGACTTCATGTACAGGCAATGCAAGACCCTGATTGATCTCTGAGTGCTGTGCTACCATGAAGGGTAAAATCAGCTGCTGAAAAGGACTTTAAACCTTTGCTGTTCAAGATCCATACTTTGAACATGTGCTATCTGCAGGGCAGCAATAAAATCACAGTTACAGTATCAGAATTATTTTGTGATGGATTTTTTATGGTACCCATGAAGTGGGTTTTCTGCTGTGTCCACACAAGCAGTCTGTGGAAATGAGATTTGTTCAGTGTTGTTTTGAGGTCTGTTAGTAAAACCAGCTTGTTCATATCAGTTCAGTTCAGTTTCTTTGAAGTTGTTGTAGGAAATAATACCACTTAAATGGGAGGTGGATTATTACTGATTGCTTTACTGTAAAGCACTTTAAAAAGATAATCTGACAAATGATAATCTTCTCTTATCGTGTCTTATCAGTCTTAATATGATTTGAAAAATGGATCCCTTCTTTGGGGTTTCGTCTTCACCTAAACTGATGTATTGTCTCGCATTAAGTGCTGTAGAATTAGGCTGCCTTTGTTTTAGCTGCTGTTAAAGTGTGCATGCAATTAAATCTGCTCTGTGTGTGCCTCTTGCAGCAAAAACATCAATTATTGATGGTACCGAGTTAAGGCTCCAGTTTGTCCTTTCATCTGTAGGAAACACTGTGCTCCCACAATAATTTCATTATATAAGATGTTTTAATAACTTCCTTAAGGGTATTTTTCAGGCCTTTTTCCCTGTTTTCAATGCTCTGTAGTATGCAGCACCATAGCTGTGTCTACAGTATTTTTAGTATGAAGTGAAAAGTTTAGCAGAACAAGTTAGTGTTCAGTAATCACATAAAACTGAGGTTTGCACTTTCAAAGAAATGATTGAAAGGAGTAAAAAGCCTTGGCTTAGGTTGATGTTTAGGTTGTGAATGTGAACAGAGGCAACAGTTACCCTGTTCCAATGAAAATGAAAACAGATAAATACAGGAAGTATTTATTGATCCCAAACCATTTTGGAGTAATCTTTCAAGAAGCAGTGGTAGATCTTACAGTCAAAATAAGAATGCCAGGACAGTTTTCTGGGCTTTAAACTTGAGTGGAACACATGTAATTATAGTTTTGTTATATTGCCACAGCTCAGTTATGCTCTTGCAACACACACCTGCTTTGTATGGTCAAAATTGTGCTTTTGTAGGGTCAGTGTGTCAGTAACCTGGAAACAGATAGGCCATTGCCTTCTTCTATGCCTTTGAAAATGGGGGAAGCATGAAAAGGAGTCTTAAGAGGTGAGGTATTGATACCTTTTGTGTGTGCACTTATTAATAATTTTATATAGCAGGATTTCCTTAATTGAAAATAGTGTTGCTCACTTTCTGGCTTCCCATGCAGGCCTGCTGTGGGGCACTGCTCTGGGCAGCAGGCAGTGTTCCATGAGGGTGCTCTTGCCTGGGTCTTTAGTGACTGGAAGGTTTAGGGTTGTTAATTTGCCTTTAAAATGAAGTACCACCATCAGGTTCTGCTACTGTGATCTGATTTTACCGAAAACAATTATTTGAGGCTTCTCTGCACGACTGTAATTCAGTGAGATAAACAGAAATGGCTGGAAGCTTCTCCCTTCCCTCTTCTAACTTACCCCTCTTTTGTTAGGCACTGGAGGAGAAGCTATTAATTTGGTCAGCCATTCTTTATCAAAATATATTTTCCTCAGCGATCCACAAGTGATAGCACCATGAAGAGAACCAGCATATTTAGGTCACATGTGAAGCCCCTGAGGCAGTTCTGCTTGCATCTAATTTTGGAAGAAAATTTTAGGGTCAGGAAAAAGAGGGTTTAAAAGAGTTGTATTGTAAGAAAGATTGATTTTTCCCAAGTATATAGAATGCATTTTGTGTGGGAATGTTTCCCTTTGCATTTTCAATTGTAGGTCTTAAATTAATGCTCTGGGAGTAATGTGAGCTCCAAACACACACAGTTGGCACTCTGGTTTTGAGAACCTGAGAAAAGATAATTGCATGTATTCAGGAACAGTTAAGGTATTGAGACTTCATATTGTAGTTGCTTATTTAAAATACTGAGTAATTTTTAGTATATTCTTGTTTGTTGAATGCCAGTAACTGTATTTTCCCTTTTTTTTCTGATGACTATAAAAAGTATTTCGGTGACCATTCTTTGATCCTTAAAAGCAGTGATTTTAGCTGGCCTTTGTGCTGTTGTTAAATGATGATTTGAAAAGTCATGAGCTATGTTTGTGTATAGTGCTTATAAATATAGTCTGAAGGTCTTGCTTTATTTTCACATAACTTAGAAGTGAATTGGTTCAGTGGACAAGAACTATGTACTGAAATAAAGCTTCAGCTTTGGCTTTCATAAAAGTATAATGGCTCTCAAAGACACTTACTTGAGAATTCCTGGACAATTTTCCAATGGCATTGCATAACAAACGCCTGACTTTTCTGGTACTGCTCTTGGTGCATTGTATAGGAATATTGGAGATAATAATTAAAAACTTAGATTGCTTTTTAATAATTACCCAGTTTGGCTTATTTTGAAGTGTGGCCTTGGTGTGGGAAGAGGAATTGGAATTCAAATTACATTCCAGCCTGCCTGTACTTTTATTGTCACTTCAAGTAGTTGCTGCTCCCGAGAGAAATGGTCCTTCCTGGTGCCTCTGTCAGTCACTGCCTTGAGCTGAGCCTGGTGATCCTTGAGCTCCAGGGTAGTCACTTGGGGAAACCAACCCAAATGAAAACTATATGTCTTGAGTTCATTTTGGATAATTTTTATTCTTCATCAGCTTCTCCAGATTTAATTTGTCCAACTCTTAGCGAAGTTTGTGGTGGGGTAGGTGGTGGTTCTACAGGAATGGGATGAGAGGTGAAAGGATGTATTGGTTTTCTTGGAGAATTGATAATGGTTCTAAGGCAACATGGGAAACTATGGAATTGTGAACAATTCAGCCTCCTGCTCAGCATTTTCATGTTTACAGTTGATACCTGCTCGTTCATGGTCTGCCTTTCACATGAAAACTCTACTTTCAGTGCACTGAGATTCGTATTTGAGAACACTTCTTCTCATAGATCAATATGAATAAACAGCAGTTGAAGCCTACAATGTTTGTTACATAGCCCAGCAGTGAGAAAATGTCACTGTTTATAGAGGTAGTAGTGAAACATTCATAAGCTGTTTTACTGGAATGTGGAACTGGCAGGAATGGCTTCTTCCCCAAAAGTTTAAAACTTTCTGTATAATCCTTCTTCCTTTTCTCAGTCAGTTCTTCTCACAGTTTCATGTCATTGTTTTGATTTAGGTTGATTGGTTGGTTTGTTTGTTTTAAGCTAAATCTTACACTTCTTTTTTTGTGTGTGTGTTAAAGAAGTATCCAGGGTCTTTCATCTTATTCCAGACCCTTCTGGAAGTGGTAACCTGCTCTGGAAAGCAGCAGGAGCTGGCAGCAGGTTGTGTTCCTGCAGCAGGACACGTGCTGTGCTTAACCCAGCTCATTTGTGTCTCACAGTATTGAGATGCCTCAGAGGAAAGGGCAGGAGGAAGACAAAGAGCGTTTGAAACAAAACAAAATCACTTGGACATTCTGCACATGAGGTTGGTGGCTCCCTGGAGCTTGGGGGTGCTTTTGCTTGGTGTGATCTGAGGAAGCTCATCCCAAGTCTGGGAATACCAAACATCTGCCTGTTTCTGGAGGATGTTCATCATTCTGCTGCTTCTGAATTTGCATCAATAACTGTGCAACCAGGTCACGCCTCTGTGCTGGTGCAGTGCTGGTGCAAGGTGTTCCTGCGCTCTGGTTAAGAGCACGTCTGTGTAGAAAAATGCCATGGCAGGGTTGTGTGCTGCATTTCCTTCCTGCTGCTCGCTGTCCTTCTGAAGGAGTTGTCACGAAAAGCTTCTCTTTGTGCCTATAAACTCGTTTATGTATACACTGAAATTATTTTTCCAGAGGTTTTATGTTGCATTCAACAGGAAATTGTTTGGCACCTTCCAATTCATGTTTGTTCTAATCAGGGTCTTTGGTCTGAGGTCCATTTTCTTACAGAGCTCTTATTACTCTTTTACTTTTTTCCAACTTAAAAGTTTAAACTTAAATGTAATTATCCCAGGGGGTGGTGGGGAGACTGATGGAAGACTAAGAAGTGGAGACAACTGAAAGTAATAATCTGCAGTTGTTTTCTCTGGAGTCATTTTAACCCTTCCCTGCTTTATTTTCTCTGCTTGTGAGACCTGGGTGGTGTTCCCTAAAATGAAGTTCCAAAGCCTTTGGTAGTTTTTTGTAATGATCTTTGACATGCTTGCAGGACAGTAACACTACCAAAATACTCTCTACCTTTTTATATATAAAATGTACGTACGACGTATATAAACAAATTATATATATCTGTTATGCAACTCTTCCAAAACCCGGAGAAAAGGTCCTGATCTATAAATAGACATATTTAAAACAAACACTTAAAAATAAAGGTTGGTATTTTGCTCAGATTAGTAGACTATATATATAATTTTAAGATGTGTTATAAATATGCCTTAGAGTTGTCAAGACTCCATGTGTTAGGAATCTCAAAGTCCAGGCCAGAAATTAGCACTGGCTTCTGTTTAATAATTTTTTTTTAAGAAGCTGAGGCATGTATGCTTGGGCCAGAATAGAAACACAGGAAAACACTTGCCAAGTGGGGAGAAAAAAAGAAAAGGCAACTGGGCAAAGGAAGACGGTTCTTTAAGGTTCCGAGTGTCACTGAAGATGCGTTAGGTATTAAAAGGAACTGATAACTGAGTGAGTGACCAGAGTGAGGGAAGTAATCGGAAATTTTGATTCTCCAGTCACTTCATAGAGCTGTGTATTTATCTCTGCTGGAAACTTCAGTTGTACTTGTGACCTTCACAGGCCCTGTGCTCCCCGGCAGGCTGCCTGAAATTCAGCTGGAGAGCAGCCCTCCCTCCCTGCCTTTCTGGTAGGCAAGAGGAATTCCTGATTTCATTTTGCTTGCTTAGAAGGAGGCACTTCATGCATTGTTTGAACACAACAGCCTCCTACATTTTACACGTCAAGATTAAAAGCCTCCAAACGTTAGGCCTGAGCTTTGCACCTGAAATAAATGCTTTGGTCAAAGAATGTGTGAGAAGAGTCTGAAACAGCAGGGTAGTTTTGAGGAGTTGTTTTCTTTATATCTACAACGGGAATGCACACAAAGTCACAGAGTTCTAATTTTGAAAGGCATTGCCAAAGTATTACATTTTTCTGTAATAACACTAGTACTAAATTTTAATCTGCAGTGTGTGTTTTGGATTGGCTTCAGCAAAAAGAAAATGAAGCTATTGCAGAGCTCTGTCTGTAGCTTTCTCAGTGACAAGAAAGGCATTGCCTGAAGGCTTCTTTTCTCTACGTGTAGAACAATGGCCCAGTATGTTATTTCCAAATATATTGTTATTTGCAAACAGAACAGCAACCCCTGGCTGCACTGTGCCGTGCAGCCTATTGAAATTCTGGCTGTGATTCCAGCAGAGATTTTTCCATAAATAGCTCTACTACTTGGGAACACAAACAAACCCTGAAAAGATCTGAAGTAAGGTCTGCTGAGGGACTGTTCAGCCTCTTATTAGTGTGTACTTCAGGGTAGATATTGTGGTGGATGTGAGGAGTTTTTCTATAGGGTTATGTGTGGGCTGTCATCAGGAATTAAAAAGTAAATAATTACCAATCAAATTAGTTCCAAGGACTCTTGAATCACCTGTCTTGAGCATAGGAAAAAAGGGTAATAAAAATTAATAAATATAAGCAGAAGCAAGTAGATTTTCTTTCTGGATTTTTTAAAATAAAAGCTAGTAGGTAATGACTAAGCACTAGGTTATGGTTCAAGTAAATACAACTTGAAATTAAAATTATTTATTCTTTCCACGAACAGACGTCCAGAGTTTTTACTGATTGGATGTTTGTTACGTGAATTAATACCTGCACTATGAAATGGGCTGTATTTTTAGTGCTGTGTGGGTAAACCCTCTCTTGAATATGTAACACTGTAATATTCTGTAGAATATTCCGTCATAATTGGTGTAAACTGTCTTGAGTAATTTGTAGTCTTGAGGAGAAACTTGTAAACATTCTGTGAATTAGAAAAGAGGTGAATAAATACTTTTGTGTTTTGTCTGGGTCACAGGGCTGATTCTCTGCTGGTCCTGTTGCTCATAAACTTTTTTTTTTTTTAAAGAAGAAATCCCCTTTTAAAAGCAATCAAAAAGCACAAAAATAACTTCGGCATTTGAGAAATCCCTGCTCTTGAGTGGAGACTCTGGAGTGTCCTCAGCCCCTGGTTATCATGGCAAATGTGTTTATCAGGTGTCAGACAGAGCGAGGATGGGATCACTGAGAACAGCCCCACAGGAGCTTGTTAGGACGTTCTCTCAATGCAAATCTCTCAGCTCTACCTGCTGCTCCTCTTGGATGCTTATTAAAAACCTTCAGCTGTGGCCACTGAGCAGTCACGGAAGGATCTCTGAGAGCTTCACTACCCAGAGCCTTGGGTATGTCTAAAGTCACCTCTGGTGAGTGAGCACCTGCACTGTGGGTGTGGGGTGCACACAGGGCTGGGATGGAAATCAGCTCTGATACAGCTCTGAGGCTCTGACTTTGTACTGATAGCTGGGGTTAACCTGGAGTCACAGAATCCTGGGAGGGTTTAGGGTGGAAGGGACCTTAAAGCCCATCCAGTGCCACCCCTGCCGTGGGCAGGGACATCTCCCACTATGCCAGGTTGCTTCAAGCCCTGTCTGACCTGGGCTTGGGCACTTGCAGGGCTGGAGCAGCCACAGATTCTCTGGGAATTCAATCCCAGCCCCTCACCACTCTCACAGGGAGGAATTTCTTTCCAATATCCCATCTCCACCTACTCTTTCTCAGTTTGAACCCATTCCCTCTTGTCCTGTCCCTCCAGGTCCTTGTAAATAAGTCCCTCTCCATCTTTCTAGGTTGGAAGAACAGCTTAACTGCTGACATCCTTTTCTTTTTGAAGGCCTAGATGGTATTTCTGAGCTTGTTCATATTTTTTTTATTTCATGAACATTCTTTTTCATTCCTTGTAGGCACATTGAGAGCAGCTCCCTAAGAAAATGGAAGTATAAATAAAGCAGCTCTGCACTCCAGCAAAGCACTTCAGCTACCAAGGGGTAATTAGCCTGGGTTTGTAAAACAGATACATTGCCAACATATTTATCACAGGGAGAAGAAATAAAGCTTTAAAGCTTCCATAAGACTCAGTCAAATACTTCTAATGCATTTTGGGAATCCTTATACTCTGTATAACTTGTATTTCAAAGCATGTCTTAGGAGAATTATGGAGCCCTTGTGTATTATGGATAAACCCTGAGGAGCCTTGAGAGGATGAACTGTGACTTAGCTCTGAGGATACAGGTTTTCCAGGGAGTGGTGGCTTGAGATGGAGTTGGGCTCTCCTCAATCTTTATAGAGTCATAGGATGTGCTTTATCTCCAGGTCAGTAGGGATGTTTTCTACTGCTCACAAATGTCAGAAATAGACATTTAATTTCTGTTTCAGCATGAAGTTTATTCTGGAAAATCAGTAAACATGAATTTTTGTCTTCAGCAGTGCTAAAATTGAGTTGTTACCCTCTTGGAAATTAGATATTCAGTTTTGCTGTGGCTTTATTAATGATAGGTTGTAAATTATATCTCTGCAGGCAGAAAAGATGTTGGAACAAGTCGTGTACCAGAGTATTACAACCAGGCGAATGCTGTGTTAGAGGAGAAATAATCAAATCTGTTATTTATAAGGTTTTTTGTCTCGATTCTCCTCCTATTGCTCAACAAGTCCCGGTTTTGTGAGTGATAGTGACAGAATGTTCAGGCACCTGAGGGGGTCTCAGATGAAGCAATTATGGGCATGAAGTTGGTTCCTGCTGGAGTTAATTTTGTTCCCCTATAATTAGGTATGTATGATCTGTATGCAATTGTACAAAGGACAGAAATGATGAGTAACTCCCAAACTAAATTCTGCACAATACAAATATAAAATCATTCTGTCATCTTTGTCTCAGAAATCAGTGTAGGTTTTGGTGGCTGAAAGTGTTTCTGAAGGAACTAGAACTGGTATGGATTGTGTGTAGCACTTAGTGCAGCTACTTTGTTTAACAGGATAATAAGTGTTTGAAACAGGAAAATTCCAAGGAAAGGAAGCTCTTTTCTTAGAGCTTAGAGTGTAATTTAGCCTAATATCTCTATGTTGTAGTAATACCTAATGTTTTACCTGCATTCAAAACTGTAGAAGCAGAGGACCCTAACACTGCCAGTCCCCCTTCAAACAAACCATAGATTTAATATTCTTACCTTTTAGCAAAGGTTTCACTTGGGGATAAAAGAAATTTGCTTTTAGGTAGGGTTTTGTTGCTGCAGCACCAAAGAACATGGGTATGCTCACTTTTTTCAGTGCGTTTAAGGAAGGTTTGGTTCTGTGACTCTTGTGGGCTGTTAAAAACTTTGTTGGTTGCCAGAGTTCTGTGGCACTTGATGGAAACCTGAGGTTCTGGGCTGCCTTGCGTCGAAACAGGGACAGAGTTTCTGCAGGTTAAGTGTAATTGATGTGGCCTGTGATGGCAGCAGGGCACAAGCAAACGTAGGCCAGGTGCCGAGGATGTCAGATGGATTTTTATGGCAGATGATGCATTGAAACAAAGTAAATTAAGAATTATAATGCGTTTAGGTTTTTAATACAGATGTTGCTTAGGTTGTATATTTTATATATTTTGTGTTTGTTATTTTTTTTCCTATTTCGCATCAAACTCATCCTTCCTCATGGAGTGCTAAGGGTACATAGCCTTCAATCATGGTGTTACCCAACCTCTGGATAACTAATGTTCCCGGTCTTTTTTTGGTAATCCTAAACTGTGAGTGAAGAGGAGTTTTCACTGTAATTGAAATGGGATTGATGCAACACTGAGTGTGACACATCCTCAGTAGGAGGGCCA
Source organism: Ifrita kowaldi (assembly GCA_013398055.1). NCBI lineage: Eukaryota > Metazoa > Chordata > Aves > Passeriformes > Cinclosomatidae > Ifrita > Ifrita kowaldi. The sequence continues at coordinate 351,635 of VZRS01014161.1, forward strand.
CTCTTCTTTTCCTCTTCCCCACCTGAAAATAGATTTAAGCTTCAGGGGCTGGAAGCTCTCAGCAGCTGAATTTTGTGATGTTACAAAACTGAACCCCACGGAAGCTTTTCCATCGAGCAGGTGCCTGGCATTTAAAAATGCTGAAATGCTGGATTTACTGTTGCTTACTTTTTTGTTTAAAAGCAGAGCAATTCTGCTTGGAAGGAGGAAAGCTTGTGGACAGATTGAGCCCTTTAAAAAAAAAATTATTATTGTTCTGTAATACTGCAGTAACTGCAAAGAAGAGGCTTAAGGAGAAGCCGTGACCTTTAACTGTGCATTCCTGGTTCTGGATAAATGTTGTAGTTCCACAACCTGTGAGACACTCACCCTCCTTTCTGAGGTGACTTCAGCTGGGCACCAGGAGTGGGGCTGGATTTCTGCCACTCAGGCCTCTCCTGTTTATGATATTAATAAACCGGTGTCAAATGTCCTGGGAACAGTTGATGCAGGTTGAAAGACCTTTGTTTCAGCCAACAATAGACCTGAATTAGTGTGAATAGGAAAAGCAAATAGGCACTTCCTGTCATATTTGAAGGAATACTTGAGTTTGGGAAGCATGTTTATTAAGAGATGTGAACTGAATGCTCATCACTTGCTCTTTGTCCCCAGCAAAATGTTCCCTATGTGTGTATCTCTGTTATGTTCCTAAATATGTTTGCAGTGCTAATAATGTAAGGTGGAATCCCGTTTGAATACATTATTTAGGGTATTCTTTGGGGGAAAAACTCTACACCTGTGTAATGAAGATTTAAAAGGGGGAATTGACTTAGTTGTTGCTTTCCTAATCACATTTATTCCTCAGATGAAAACTTGGAGGCCTCTTGCAAAGACTAGAAACTATTAGGATAAATTGAAATAATGGAGTGGTGCCTCAGCCCACATTGAGGTTGAGCTGCCTTTCGCAGAGTGTTGTAACTGCTGTTTGTGGTTTCCAGGCAGAGGATGTCTTTAGAGCCTCCAGGGAATTCTTGTCAGGTATTAAATAATCCCTTATTATTGAGTTTGAAGTATTTTCAGGCTGATGGAGCTTGTGTTGAGTTGAAAAATGGCTCTGTCTTGAGCTGGTAAGGTCCCCACTTTGCACTAGTGTTCACATGGAGATACTGAGACAGCAGCAATCTCCCAGAGTTGTGGAGCTCTGGAAGAAGCTTCAGGCACACACCCCCTCAATTCCAGAGTGGGATGGACTGTAGGGTACATTGCCTTGGGTGTACATGTAAAATACACCCGTAGAGATGGAGGCAGCTCCCAAAGGACTTGGGAACTGCAGCAAGGGCCACAATTCCTGTTTTGCTGATTCCAGGGTGTTACATTTTTCACATCAACTACTGCTGGAGCCAAGTTAACCTTTACCTATTAAATATGCAGTGCCTGGATGTGGGCAGCCCAGTCAGCAAGAGTTTTTTGGGGTGTTTATTTATCTGGTCTGTTGTAAATGTATTTATTTTGCTGCTTCTCTGCATGTGATCAGACTGCCTGTGCCTTCCTCTGTTCTCCCAACTAGATCATGTCCAGCTTAGGGTCAAGGCATATACTGGGATCTCTGGTTTGCAGCATCTTTTGAACTAAGTTCATTCAGTTTATACTCTTTTGCTTGGTGGAAGGAGGGAATTTGCCTGTTGGTCTCCTGTGCATGTGTTCTGAAAGGAACTGCAGTCATCTCTTAAAGTTTAAAAATAGGAAGTAATTAATCAGGGTGATGAGGGTTAATGGTTTCTATCCAGAAACCAAACAGCTTTGCATTTGTTTGTATAGAGAGAACATTCTTACATCTGCTGTTGTTGAGAGTTTAACAGGAGAGGATTTTTCACAGTAATTTTTGGAACACTGACTACTAAATACTTATTCAGGGTTAAAAACCGCAAAACTATTTAATTCTCTCATCAGATGAAATGGTTTCAAGGGGGCAGTTCAGGCCTGTTTCCTGTTTACAAATCCTAATCCTGCAGGGTTTCTTTCTTCTGTAGGTTTGCAGTGAAGTTGGCATGAAAGGAGTTACAGAGTGCAGTGCCAATCTTGGTGAGCAGAAATAAAACCTACAACCCAGTGGTTACAGTGGTCATGGTACAGGTATTGCACAGTGGATCACAGTTTTAAATCAATTTAAGGTGTAATCAGTTTTGGGAAGTACCTTTCCAAAGATCATAGTATTATTTTTCAGTGTGAATGGTTTCTTTTCACAGAGGTAAAATTTCAGAGCAATTTTATGTCATTTTCAGTGGTAGGAAGTCGGGACACATCAGTGTCTGACACATCTGTTTTCAGAGTGCTTTGACGTGCTGCTGTTTGTCATCTCTGTTTTTCCCTGCCACCACAGGTGTCTTGGAGTCCTGTGTACTGGAGACTTGAGTTTCCTACTATAAACGGAGACAGGAAGCCAGTGATCTGAGCTTTAAATCAGTTTCCTTTCTGTTCCAGCAAAGCCAGATTCTGGCCTTGTTGTAGGTGGAAGCTTGGGGAGACTGTGCACACAGAAATGCAGTTAAATGGCATTTTGGGTGTGGGCTCGATGGCCTTTGCAAATCCAGGTGTGCTAGCTGGAGATGTGGTTGCTCCCGAGTGTGTTCCTTGCTTTCCCTCACAGCAAATTTCCTCATCTGATGCCTTCAGCTCAGTCACAGTGAACTCATGTTAGCTTAGCAAAATACAAACTGTTTAACAGAAATGAAATGTGTTGCAATTGTTCACAGAAGTTTGAGGTGGTGGCAGTGTCTGTTGAAGATGATTATAATTGTTCCCTGTAGTGATTTCTGCTGCTTCTGAGAGTTGCTGGTTTTGCACGTTTCTTTGTCAGTCTTTTGCCTTGGTCCAAAAATGGACTGTGGGGGAAAAGAATGGTAAATTTGGTGGTGGAAACGTGCTCTGAGTGGAGATGTTGAAGCAGTTCCTCAGTGAGGCACAGGAGTTATTTGGCAAACACAAGAGTTAAAACATTCAGTGTGCTGCTGCCTATACAACCTGGATTGTAATGTTGACCACAGATTATGCTTTCTATGAATTCCGTTTAAATGAGGAAGTTACTTTGATGCCACAGTTAACTTGAGATCGCATAAAGATTTCTGGATGCATAAGAAGCTGCTGTTCCAGATGAGAGATTAGCTGATGGTGATTCTGTTCCCTGCTTTACTGTTATCTTGTAAAACACTTAATCTACATCTTTGTTCCTATCCCAACTTGTAGAAGCTTTTGAGAGTCACTTCTGTGATAATCCTGTTCTCTGCAGTTCTGATGTCATACTCTCACTCTGGCTTTGCAGGGAGGAGCAGCTTCTGGTGCGTGGGACAGATGGATTTGGAGTTGTTCTGCTCTGAGCACTGAGCCCAGTAAAGCTATTTAGGAGCATTACTGGCCTTACATAAAACTAATGGCAACAAGATTAGGGCTGGTGCCACTGTTCCTGCAGTGGAAGGGGATGGAAATTTGCTGTTGTATTTTCTAGGAAGTCACAAGGCTTAACAAAATTTATTTGCATGAATTTGTGAAACCACCAAAATAACATTGTTTTGTACTTGAGTATTATGTTGCATTATCTCTAGGCTGTCTAAGTGTTACAAATGCAGCTGCAAGTTCTAAGCCATCCTAATACACGTAAATCCTTATGGAGTCTTGGAGTATTGGTTCTTTCCCTTGCCTCCAGTTCCTCCTTTCATTATAAAAAAGTGACTTAATTCCAGCTCCTGCTTCTGAAGACTGGTGATAACGGAGTGTTCTTGCTGTCATTGCTGGTACATGGATTTGACAGCACAAAGAGTGATCTCAGGCGGATGTGGCACACTCTGAGCTGTGCTTTGCCATGCAGGAGTAGAGCCCTGCTTACCTGGGAGCCTACAGTGAGCAGGGCAGGCATGGGGCATGCTAATGTGACTTAGGAAGCGACAGGAAAAGCTTAATCAAGTGGTATCAAACTTTAATTTTAGGGAGCTAAATACAAAGTTAAAAATTAAATGTGTAGTAGTAATAATCATGAGTAAATCACTCTGGCTTTCTAATCCAAAGTTGAACTCATTGTTGAACTAGAACTTGCCTAGTGTATCTTTTCTCAAAGATTGGCAAAGTTGGAGAAGGAAAGGGAGAAGAAAGGGTGAATAAAAGAAAAGAAATGGGAATATAGAGGAATCTAGGAAATTAGAATGAAGTTATAGTGGTTTAGGCCTGCTTGACGAGGTTTATATTTGATTGTTTTACTTGGATGAGTAATTTATGCTGTGAAGTACTACGTGTATCCCCTGTTTGGACACTGGTATCTTGTGTTTGTTACACACAGGTAGGGATGTAAATAGGACTGGGAGAGTCTCAGCCCTGAAGTGCATCTCCCCCAGACAGCACTAAATGTTTTCAGCATCCGCAGGGAAATGACGGCTTCATCATGGTCGTGTTCTTCATTTTCAGCCTCCCAGGGCTGTTCAAGTGAGTTCACTCACTTGGAGTGACCATGCAGACCAGGAAACACTCTGTAAATCTTCCTCCTCTCTGTACAGCTCCCAGGTTTGCACAAGCCAGCAAACCCAGCCTAATTACTGTCTGCTGGAGCTGCATCCTGGGCTCCCGTGTGTTTGTGTCTGCCCCGGCAGGGCCAGCGGCACTGAGAAGCGAGTTGGCCATCAGACAAATTCCCCTCCCTGGGAAGGAGGGCAGCTTTGTGTGCTGCAGAATTCCAGGGCTGGTGCTTGGGAGAGAACAAGGAACCAGCTGGGTCTGGCAGAGGAAGGATTTTTGCCACAAGGGCAATAACCCCTTTCTGGTTTCTCTATTTCTACGTGCATTTCTTCCCGTCCTCATATTTTAAGGAATTAATATATTTTTAATGCCCTCTCTAGTAGAGAAGAGATCTATTTAAAGGACTTCTGGAGCGAGTCTCAAGCAGTAAACTGAACAGTAGGAATGCCTTCTCCCAGCTGCCTTTGGATTTGTTGCCTAGTCACTTCAGGGAGACAGAATGAATGCAGGGAGTCACTCCTGCAAGTGAATGAAGAAGAGGGAAATTAAGTCAATAGCAAAACTGGTCATGGTAACTTTAGAGCATACAATCCTTGTGTTCCCTTCCCCCTCTCCACAGACATAAATTAGGGATGAGGCTGGAATGCAGAGGGTGTTTTCTTTTATGCCACCAGCACTAAGCTGCTCTTTTACTCTTGTCCTGGGGTGTGGAGTAGTGGTACCCTGTGTTGGGAGCTCTCCTCTTCAGACAGACCTGTGTGGTCGCCCTGCCTTAATTTTACTTAAACAACCTTCCTGTTCACTTTGGGATTAACACCTCACTATCTACCTTCAGAGATAAGTACACAGTATGTCAGGACTCTGGATAAATGTAGTAAATCCGAATCACAAACTCTGGGGTGTTGGTGGGATGACTCAGTGCATCGTGGAGCTGCTTAAAATATTTGAAGCCTTGGAAGAGCTTTTGTTTTCTATCCAGTGTCTTTCATTGTTTGTTTGGGTTTTTTTCCCAATGATGAAGTACATAACTCCAAAACAAAACCATTACTGGAAACAAGAAACTCCAGTCAAAAGCCACAATTTTCTCATTAGCTGTGACTTGAGGTGGAGTTTCTGGAAGTTGCGTCTGTTCGGTAGTTTGAAGCAGGGAGATTTTGCCTCACCCTGGATTGGAAACAACCAAACAGCCCAGAAGTGATTTCCAGACTCTTAAGGTCTGCAGGTTCTCCTGGACAGATACTCTTGCTCTCTCTAGGAAGAGTGGCTCAGGTACACTCAGCAATTGTGCATCAAATTCAAATATTTCACTGTCTTTGTCTCTCATGATGTTTATCCATTCCTCTGCTGCTTCCTCAGTTTGAGGCTGTTTGAGCTTCCTTGGATTTTAATACTAATCCTAAAAGTTGGTTTCGTAATGTTTCCCTTTTAAGACGGTTTCTGAAGTACCCTTAGAATGATTGATTGATTTTTAGTTTGATGAAAATAGCTTTTCCAGGCTGATAAACTGAGGAAGTGGTGTCCACATTAGGTCAGTGAATTCTGTTTTCACTCCCCAGGACAGAATTGCCAACCTGTAAATAATGTGCTCTGCTTTATGGGCAAGATTTGTTTGAATTGCTCCTTTGCAAAATTCCAGAAACTGTATTTTGAGCCACTGGGAAAGTGTATAAACAATGCTTTCTAAATAATTTTAAAATGCTTTTTAAATGCTACAATTCTTTGTTCAGTCCTTGGAAACATCAGGAGATTGCTCCACTTGTGTAAACACTCTGATTTACTTGCTCTCTGCTTAGGCAGCAGATCAACATGATTCCAAAAACTTGCACAGAAACCTTTGGGGTCTGGTGAAATAAAGACTCTCTTTGTTCCTTCCTGCCATGATTGACTCGCTGCTGCGGAGTAGGTGACATGTTTTGCCTACCAAGCATGTTTTCTAATCAGAGTTTATATAAAGTTCATGGAACATTAAAATAGATAGCCTCTTCTCTACTAATAAAATCCCCTTTATTCTATTATTGGAAACAAATTTAATACAGAATTGCTTTTCAGGTTTGCGATGGGGCTTCTGGAATGAAGTCATTGGATTACAGTTTTCTTTTGCTGGTTTGGATTGATGAAGCTGGTTTATTCCCTTTTTCCATAGACATTTGGACAGTGGTAAAACTTCAGCACAATACTTTCTCTAAAGTTGCAGAAAACTTCATGGTGACAGTGCAAATGTGGTTCTGCGTTCACTGCAACATGTGGAAGGCCCCCAAAGTGTGGAAGTGTTTTTAAGTGTTTGTCACTGAGTTTTTCCTGTTCCAAGCACTGCTTTTGACAGGGGAAAAGGCATTTGAGATCTGTTGGATTCCTTTCTTCTTTTTTCATTTGAACTGATTCTCTTTCCAGTGCACTGGCCCAGTGGCCTCAGAGCCTTACCTGAATCTCTGAGATGTGTTTTACCCTTTTCGTATTCCCTGCCAAAGCCAGACACCTTGTTTTCATTCCTTTGGCTCCTCAGGTTCCTGTCTCCATGTCTATAATGGAAGAATTTAGTCCTGCTTGAATCCAGTCAAGTGTCCAGACCTTGCTGGTGGTTTTGATTTCTGTTTGAGCACTTGAAAAGTGAAGATGTCTCGTTGAAGCTTAAAAAACTCAAAGCAGGTTGTGAAAATAAAGATGATGTGCAGAAGGAAAGGAAAGCTTGGCCAGATTGTAGCTGCTGGATCTGGGAAAGCTATAGGGAGCTTTGGATGGCTCTGGGGAAAGCAGACGCTGCCCTGTCTCCATGTGCTGATGGGTCAGGGACCAAAACCTCTCTTTAGTTTGAGATTTTTGGGATCAGTGGCTTGGTTTGGCTGTAGAGTTTTATTTCTCTGAGGTAGGGATACAACTGTGCAGTAGCTTTGTGTTTCCATAGTGCTTTGCTCAACCTGCTGCAGAACATTTTCACCCATAAATGGATTTCAGGCTGTGTAGGTGATTCCCACCCTGCCACCCCTTTGCTTTCAGGTCACTAAAAACCATTATTTGAAAGCATTGAGCAGTCTCAGAAGTGTTTCTGCAACAGTAAGTGTCTGTGAAGGGATATTTAGTGGAACTGAAGGACAAATGTATAGATCTATGCAGAGAAATACTTGTAAATTATGTAATAACCTCTGAATTCTTTGTCCCAAGTTATGCAAGAAGCAGAAACCTGGTTCACTTGGTACAGGTATTGCAGGTGCCCTGCAGGAATGAAGGTGAACCTTGCTGTTCTGCTTTCTGTCTTTGTCACAATCATGTCTTCATCTCGTGTGATTGATGCTGCCCTGTAGTGTTTGAAACCCTCAGCACTGGCAATGTCACACTGCATCTTGGTGTCAGAGATGTCCTGAAGTGCTTGAGGGGAGGAGAACACAAATCTGATCTCCAGGGTACTATGTGAAAGCAGATAACGCTATGGCCTAGGAGGGGTTTGGGTATCAGATAAGGAGTCAGTGGTTATTTCTCTCTGACACTGTGCAGGAAGAAGAGGGCATCGAAATGCATCCTATTTCCAGCAGCCATCGGTGTGGTGACAGTAGGGCACTATACATCTGCTTCTCCTTTAAATATCCCTCCGGAGTGCTCCTGGTGCTGGGAAGGGATCATTTCCCAGCCTGTGGCCAGCAGGGGCCAGCTCTGTGTTAGCACGCTCCCACCTAGGGACAGGAGGGAAAACAGCACAAGCTGGGGATGCTCTGTTGTGGTGCTGAAGGGCTGAAATTGTCAGGGAATTACAATTACTATTGGACTAAAGAAGGATAAGATGGATACATGTTTCTGGCAACGAGGGTGTTAACACAGATGAGAATCCACAAGTGAATCTGGGCGCTGGGGAGGATGAAACGCTTCCCCTGTCAGTTCTCCAACACCTTTAAATCCACTCAGGTCAGCACCAGTGCCCTGATGTCCGGCTCTTCCTTTGACCAAGGTGTGGGAACGTGGAATTCCGAACAGGGAGTTACTGGGTTTGAATATACAACTGCTTGTTTGCTCTCCAATACAGATTTCTTTGTAAAATCTGCATCTTGGCCCTGGTTTGGGATTACTTAAGCAAAAATCACTTTTTTCTGTCACATTTTTAGCACATTTTGTTTTGCCCATGGAAAGGGAACAATCCAAGATTACTCTGTGGAAGGCACATTTGATTTATTGATGTATCTTGAGTTTTAACACGAATTAATATCTTTCCATTGCAATTGCTGCTAATGAACACAACAGTTATTTGGTTTTAATTTAAAACTGATCCAAGTACTTGGAATGATCTGCGTGGTGTCAGTCAGGCACTGGAGGGTTTTCAGTACCTTGTAACCACTGCCTGAGCCTGCTGGACTCCTTGGAGGTGTGGGATGTGGGTGCTGAAAGTTTGTTTGTGCACCTGAGTCTGTGATAAAGCAGGATCTGTATCAGCTTGGAGATCAGTGGAGGAAAGCTTGGATTCTCCTGAAGATTAAAATAAATGCAGAAAGCAAGAATGTCACAAAAAAGTGGCTGTCTTCCTACTATATATGAGATTTGTATTATTAGTAAATACGACGTGTATCATCATCAGACCTAGGAAAACAGAGATTTTTATCCTTAATGAAAGGTTTTTCTGGCTGTCGTTGCTGTGTGTTGTAAAATTTCCCATGACTTTCACCAAGTAAGTACTTTGGTGAATTTATCCATCTGTTCTTAGATGGATATATGAGACTTCTAAGGCATTTTTTTTTCTTTTCTCTTTCCACATATATGGACACATTGGATCTGCTGATAATTTACTGTATTGTCTTATCAGTTTCAAGACTGTCAGAGCTTGTAGTGTTAAGTCTGTGTTTTTCACAATAGTAATTATTCTATTTAGTGTAATAGTGGGAAGTGTACTTCTCACTGCTGAGAGATATTAGTGTGTTTTTCTTCAATTAACTGATGACTTTTTAAGGTGTTTTCCTATTGGAGGAGTACAACAATGTGCTTTGTATTGTGTGGAAAAGTCAAAATTTGACTGCTTGGTTTGCACTTCCCTCTTTCTGCACTTTGATGAATTGTTTGTTATCTCTATGCCCCGTTCACCTGGGAAAGGTACCTGTTAAATACCATATCTGCAGCTCAGTGGTTTTCATGTTAAGCCTTACAGATGTGAGATAAATCACCTAATCTTGTTCACAAATACAAGAATGACTTAACTGCTGCCTTGTGGGGGTTAAAAATGATGTGCACTGGAATTAAAGTTTTTCTGTGTGTGATCTGGATCCTGGTTCAGTGAGGTACAGGCTGAGGTTGTATTTCTGTCCTTAACTCTGTTTTGAGGCATTGCAGCCAGTTTGAGCAGTGCCAGGTGAGCATGGCAGGGAGATTGGTGGGGGGATCTCTAGGGCAGTTTGTGCAGTATAATACAAAACTCAGTGGGGCTGGTGTTTAGCTCTAAGTCAAGCAGCTATTGCTCTTCTTTAACTCTAAAGTGTTATGAATGCAATGGAGAATAAAGAAACCATCCCAGAGAAAATACTGTTTATCTACAGCTGACTGGCATGCAAGTGAAATGGCCTCAAGACTTGTGTATGTAAAACTCTGAGGTAGTTTCTTCTGCAGAAAATTAGATTTATAGAGTTGTGTTGCAGTTTGGTGTTCCAAGAATGGTTTGGCTTCTGATACTCAACTATTTGGGAGTCCAAGGAGCATTTGTACCTTTGGAAATGTGAATGGGTAGGCCTGAGCTTAAGTTGCAGTTTGTGCTTTCTGCTGTATTACCAGCTCAGTTTGATACTGGGGATTACTATTCTTGTCAGTGTATATTCACAATTTAATTTTAGCACTCCCTATAAAAACATTTGGGATAATGTAAACATTCCTCATCCAGAAGAGATACACAGTTTTTTTGGAGACTGAGGTTTTTTCCTGATTTTCTGCAGCTGTTTATTCCTTGCATTCCTTAGACACTGGTGTCTGAACTTTTCTCCCCTGATACCTTTTGCCTTTAAGTTGTCAAATGTGTACTGAGTCCTTAGAAAAGCAAAGGTGCTTTGAGGTCATATGGATAATGATTGTATCTAAATCATCCATTTGGAAAAACTGAGAAAATAAAGGTACGCAGTTTCTCTGTGAAGATACAACCTATGCTATCTACAGTGGAGTCAGAGTAGAAAAATCAGTTCTAAGAAGTTGATGATATTAAACCTTTGAGAACAAAGTAATGCACAACACCGAGCTTGTAGCTCTGGCACGGTGATCTGTAACTGCTTCTCAAATGTATAGCTGAAAAAATTACTGTTATTTTTTGGAAGAAACTTCTACTAGCATTTTATAGATGTCCTTTAACTAAAGTATGTTTGGTTTTTTGTTTGATTGTTTTGGGGTTTTTTTCTTGTTTTGGGGTTTTTTTGGTTTTTTTATCATGGCTTTCTCGGCCACTTGGTATTTAGAAGAATGATTAATCTGTGAGGTTTATTTTTGTTTTTCTGCAGCGGATATAATTTCTACAGTAGAATTTAACCATTCTGGAGAGTTGTTAGCAACAGGAGACAAGGGAGGGAGAGTTGTCATCTTTCAGCAGGAGCAGGAGGTGAGTGCTGCCTAATTACACTGTATTACATGTTCTCTCTGTTCCTATTCATTCTCTTTTTAAAGACAAGGAGCATGTTTTTATAAAACCCTTTATACAAAGTGCATGCCTGTGTGATAAGTGATTACAATACTGAAATTTAATGAGAACTTCGTGACACCAATAGAAATTATTTTAAACACTCTTTAGCTGTGGTCTAAAGAATGTTGAAAGTGAAAACCAGAGAGGGGTAGGACACGAAAGACCCTTGAGGGAGCTGAAGTTGGTTCTTTTACAATAACTCTTCCTGGCTGTGACAATTATTTCAGATTTCACTGTAGCTGGGGATATTAAAAGTTGCCCTTAAGCAAGTGTGTGACTGTGACCTCAGATGTCCTTTTCCACTGTGGTATCAGTCAGGTAAAACCACAGAATTATTGGAGCAGAGGTTCCTTTTCTCCTTGCTTTTCAGTCTTTAGGCTCTACCCTACCCCTATGTCAAGAGTGGGCAGCTCAGCTGCAGTGCCTGATTTTAACTGAGGCTGTGGTTGGAAATTGGTTAAAATGTATTTCAGGGAGAGGGGATTTCAAGGAGATGTCACCTCACTGCCTAGAAATGTCACTTTTAGTTTTTTAGTCTTTCCTTCAATTTCCATTGTAAAACTCCCAAAGCTCAGGAATTCCTGGTTCCCAGAACGGGGGGCTGGTCCGTGCGTGAGGCACCGTCCCTGTGCCAGCAGCTCCCCTTGGTCAGTGGGGACATCTAGTGGGGCTGTCTGGCACCAGCTCTTGAGGTATTTTGTGGCTTTTTATTGTTTTCTTTTTATTTCTTTATTGTTTTTTAATTCTTGAGTTGTAGCTTGATCCTTTCAAGAATCCTCTAATGTAGCTTAAAGGTGCAGCAGTTCCTTGCCTGCTCTCAGGTGAGCTGTGTTTAAATGACTCCTTGGTTTTTGGTGCGTAACCCACAGCTCACATTCTTAGGAGCTGGGATCCACGGGCAGGAAGAACCACCTGGGTTGTCAGATGAAATTCCACAGAATTGTTTTTGGCATTTTTTGGCTTCTGTGTGTTTAGGGAATGATTTGTGTTTAGGGACTTAATTCCCTGATGCACTGGTAGTTAGTTGTTCCAACAAACAACTGTCTAGAGCAGGTTTTATGTGTGAAAGTATATAAAATACAAGTGTTTTATTTGGATTTCTCTGCCCTCTTCTGCTACACTGCACTGGAGTGCTTTGCAGACCACGCCTGCAGGAAGAGAAACGCTGACAAGGGCTGTGTGAAGAGCTGTGTAAACCTGTGTGGCTTCACCCACTGCCAAACTGCTGCCACCTCCGGGCTGGAATGTGGCAGCCGGTGACATCAGCTCAGTGCCAGGCAGGAAGTGAATACTGCATCTCACAGAAACTGAGGAGGAATTTGCGTAGGCACAGTGCAGTTCCCTAAATTGGAATTTAACATCAGGCACTTGGGCCAACACCTCTCCTTGTTTGGAATTTTCTTTTTTCCTTTGAGCACCATGAGACTGAGAGTTTAAATTTTGATTTTATCCCAAGGATGGATTTCACATGTTACTGGGTTTATATATTATTCTGATCCTGTAGAGTTTTACTGGAATACACACATAGAATATTTAAGCCTCAGTTGTTCCGGTGGGTCTGGGATTGAAGGAAAGTTCCCTGAATTTCCTAAGGCATTTCCTACAGCACAATAGATTTCCCTTCCAAGCTGTTCCATGCAGTGACCCAGCTTCACTTGTTAGTTCTGACTGAGGCTTAGAACAAAGTCCCTTCCGTTCTCCAGGGTGGGAAAAGCAGCGTGAGGGAGAGGTGTGGTACAGAATTCTGGTGCCAAATGTGATTTCTTTCTCCCTTCCTCCCCCCCACTCCCCCCGCCAAGCTTGTTTTAAAGTGTAAGAATTCCTGCCAGCTCTCAGCACGAGAAAATGATGCAAGGAATGTGACAAATGTGGGCCAGCAAGGGTTGTATCAGGTGTGTTTTGGTGAGGTACTGAGGGATGAAGTGAGCCCATGGACATGAGACACCAGAGAAGGAAGGAGCAGTCCCGAGCCAGGAACATATCACAGCAAAGGCATCTGATGGTGCAATCTCTGGAGTGGGTGGGACAGGAATAAATAACAAAATTCAGCTTGAAACCACTTCAGGTAAATGTGGGGAGCACTGCATCAGAAATGGATCCAGTTTTCTGCACCCAGTGGATGAAATTCAAGGTGCAGTCCACGCAGTGCAATATTTTGGTGCCTAAGACACAGCTTTTGGAAAGAGGAAATGTGCAGATTTTTCAGCTTTGCAAACATTTCCACCTGGACAGGTAACTGCAGGGGTGACTCTAATGCCAGAGCTGTATTCAGCAGAGGTGATGAGCTTCTTTCCCTTCTAGAATGAGGAAGAAAAAGCTGCTTAAGCAGTTCAGAAGCTCTTAAGGAACTTGGAGTTTATAAACCAGGATAGTGGAGCTGCTGGTATAAATTTAGAGGTGCCATGTGGGATTTCCATAGTGTGCCTGGAAAGCTGAACGTACTCACAGAATAGATTCGCCATATGTGTGTCTGTGTAGTAGGGGAAGGAATATTCCCTTTAAACAGCAAAGGTAGAAAAATTAAAGACGAAAGAAGATTTTTTTTAAAATAAAATATTCAGGCAAAATGTTGGTTTGTTCAGCTGCTCAGCATTAATGTGAAAACGTCCTAGAGATGTTATTCATGTTCTGAGGGGAGTTTCTGGAAACTTAAGCTGCTGCATAAACTGTTTCTTCTCTGATGTTTTCTTAGCCAAAATAGTAGAAACTTTAATAAATTTCTTGCAAAAGAGGTGATGCTCATCTCATTTGGTTGACAGGCTCATGAAAATCAAGCAGGTTGTACCCCAATGTACATTGTATTCATGTCTTGATCATTTAATTCTCTTTTTAGAACAAAACCCAGTCTCACAGTAGGGGAGAATACAATGTTTACAGTACCTTTCAAAGCCATGAACCAGAGTTTGACTACTTGAAAAGTTTAGAAATCGAAGAGAAGATCAACAAAATTAGGTGGTTACCCCAGAAAAATGCTGCTCAGTTTTTATTGTCTACAAATGGTGAGTTATGACTTTATTTTGCACCGTAACATGTTATTATGTAGGTTTGCTATTAGGATTCGGTCTAATATTCTCCGAAAGGCTGGAATCAAGCAGGGTTTAACTGCAGGGATCTGGGGATGTGGCTCTGGTGGCTTCCCTGGGCACAGGTGTCCCCAGCACACGGTAATGTATTTGGGATTTAGCTGCTTTATAGCCCAGAGACCTTCACATGTGTGAGTTCCTGTGTCAGAGCTTACGTCAATCATTCATAGCAATTCCTGTCCTAACTGAAACTTGCTCTAACTCTTATAAAAAGAACTAACTGTGGAGGAGGTTTTTTTAATGCTTTTTATCTTGTCTTGTTTTCCCCAAGCAACATTTTTGTCTTTTTTGGTGCACGTGGGCGGCCTTGTCTTGTTTGAAGGCATCAGCAGTGATGACTGGTGTCTCTCCACAGCTCTCATTTTAAACTGGGGCTATTTCATTGCAGATAAAACAATAAAGTTATGGAAAATCAGTGAAAGGGACAAAAGACCCGAGGGTTATAATTTAAAGGAGGAGGATGGACGGTATAGGGATCCTACTACGGTTACAACACTACGGGTGAGTAGCTCACAATCAGCTCGTTTCTCCTCTCCCTCTCCCAGCCCGTGGCTCAGGGAGGAACTGCCCCATCACATCATTGTCTTTTCTGTGATGCCACTTGGCAGAAATACTGACTTTTAAGATATTTCACCCAGCTCAGCATGTTGAAGGACTGTGCTGAGCAGTGCTGGTGTCTGTGGTAGGTTTGGATCTCACTCTCGTCCTGCTGTGTGTGTTGCAGGTGCCAGTGTTCAGGCCCATGGACCTCATGGTGGAAGCCAGCCCACGAAGGATATTTGCCAATGCCCACACGTATCACATCAATTCCATCTCCATCAATAGTGACTATGAAACGTACCTGTCTGCAGACGACCTGCGGATCAACCTGTGGCACCTAGAAATCACAGACAGAAGTTTTAGTATCCTTTTGCCAGTGTTCTGTGGGATGGGAAAAGGAAAACTGTTGGATTTTATTTCCTTTCATGGGAAGTGTTGAGTATATATACAGAGAATTAATCTCCATTAATCCTGGTTATTTCTCCCTAGTAATTGCAAGAGCTTTTACTTCTGGAGAATGAATGGTTTGGGTTGAAAGGGACATAAAAGCTCATCCACCTTCCAGTATCCCAGGTTGCTCCAGCCTGGCCTTAGACACTTTCAGGGATGGAGCAGCCATACCTGTGTCAAGTTTTTAATAAAAAATAACATTTTATAATGTAGCAGTATAATTAGAATTTAAGCAAGATAAAGTTCTATATTAAAAACTTGGGAGATAATTTGTAGTATAGAATTAATTACTGCTGGAGTGGAGCAAAACTGAAGCAGGTTTTTGCAGCT
Organism: Ifrita kowaldi; assembly: GCA_013398055.1. Classification (NCBI taxonomy): domain Eukaryota; kingdom Metazoa; phylum Chordata; class Aves; order Passeriformes; family Cinclosomatidae; genus Ifrita; species Ifrita kowaldi. Next base: position 367,145 of record VZRS01014161.1, read on the forward strand.
GTAAGAATTATCTTGAAACTGATATGGAATGTGATGTTACCACCTTGTGTTGTAGACAGATTGTGTGGCTTGATTTTAACTCTTAACCGGGGTTGTGCCTGGTCCCACAAGCTGGAAGCAGCATTTCTGAAAGCATCTAGAACTGAAAAATACCCTGGGAAAAACCCATTTCCCTGGAGGCAATTCCTTAACGAGCTGCTGCAGATATTGTAGATATCAAGCCTGCCAACATGGAGGAGCTGACAGAGGTGATCACAGCTGCAGAGTTCCACCCCAACAGCTGCAGCACGTTTGTCTACAGCAGCAGTAAAGGCACCATTCGCTTGTGTGACATGAGGGCATCAGCCCTCTGTGACAGACATTCAAAGTGTGAGTGCTGCAGTTTAGTGTCTCCCTGTGCCAGAGCACATTTGCTGTTAGATTATATCAAACCCNAAAGGGACAAAAGACCCGAGGGTTATAATTTAAAGGAGGAGGATGGACGGTATAGGGATCCTACTACGGTTACAACACTACGGGTGAGTAGCTCACAATCAGCTCGTTTCTCCTCTCCCTCTCCCAGCCCGTGGCTCAGGGAGGAACTGCCCCATCACATCATTGTCTTTTCTGTGATGCCACTTGGCAGAAATACTGACTTTTAAGATATTTCACCCAGCTCAGCATGTTGAAGGACTGTGCTGAGCAGTGCTGGTGTCTGTGGTAGGTTTGGATCTCACTCTCGTCCTGCTGTGTGTGTTGCAGGTGCCAGTGTTCAGGCCCATGGACCTCATGGTGGAAGCCAGCCCACGAAGGATATTTGCCAATGCCCACACGTATCACATCAATTCCATCTCCATCAATAGTGACTATGAAACGTACCTGTCTGCAGACGACCTGCGGATCAACCTGTGGCACCTAGAAATCACAGACAGAAGTTTTAGTATCCTTTTGCCAGTGTTCTGTGGGATGGGAAAAGGAAAACTGTTGGATTTTATTTCCTTTCATGGGAAGTGTTGAGTATATATACAGAGAATTAATCTCCATTAATCCTGGTTATTTCTCCCTAGTAATTGCAAGAGCTTTTACTTCTGGAGAATGAATGGTTTGGGTTGAAAGGGACATAAAAGCTCATCCACCTTCCAGTATCCCAGGTTGCTCCAGCCTGGCCTTAGACACTTTCAGGGATGGAGCAGCCATACCTGTGTCAAGTTTTTAATAAAAAATAACATTTTATAATGTAGCAGTATAATTAGAATTTAAGCAAGATAAAGTTCTATATTAAAAACTTGGGAGATAATTTGTAGTATAGAATTAATTACTGCTGGAGTGGAGCAAAACTGAAGCAGGTTTTTGCAGCTGTAAGAATTATCTTGAAACTGATATGGAATGTGATGTTACCACCTTGTGTTGTAGACAGATTGTGTGGCTTGATTTTAACTCTTAACCGGGGTTGTGCCTGGTCCCACAAGCTGGAAGCAGCATTTCTGAAAGCATCTAGAACTGAAAAATACCCTGGGAAAAACCCATTTCACTGGAGGCAATTCCTTAACGAGCTGCTGCAGATATTGTAGATATCAAGCCTGCCAACATGGAGGAGCTGACAGAGGTGATCACAGCTGCAGAGTTCCACCCCAACAGCTGCAGCACGTTTGTCTACAGCAGCAGTAAAGGCACCATTCGCTTGTGTGACATGAGGGCATCAGCCCTCTGTGACAGACATTCAAAGTGTGAGTGCTGCAGTTTAGTGTCTCCCTGTGCCAGAGCACATTTGCTGTTAGATTATATCAAACCCTGAATTGTCTGCGTGGATTTGTATAGGATTCCTGTAGTATATTGAACAGATCTAAATCTTAGAATTATGTTTTTCTGGAGTAAAAATAGTGAATAAAATGAGTAGCAGCTTCTGTTTAGACACCAGGAATGGCTTTCTGCAAACTTCAGGTGGTTAAAGGCCATTTGGTCTGTACTTGATGCTGGAAATCTTGCATATGTGAATCAAGACTTCACATATTAGCAAATAATACATTTATTAAGAAGCTGACCTTGGCTTGCTACAAAAATAAGACAGTATGGCAACTATATTACAAGTGTTTCTCCTTGAAAGTTATTTTATATAACACTGAGTAGCCCGAGGGGGAAAGCTTATTGAGAAACTGTTAAAGTAATTCAGTTGTATCTTATATCAAAGAGACACAAACTTACCTCTTGAAATGCCTGTCTTATTTTCCTGCAGTGTTTGAAGAGCCAGAAGATCCTAGCAACAGATCATTTTTCTCTGAAATCATCTCTTCCATATCTGATGTCAAATTTAGTCATAGTGGTCGATATATGATGACTAGAGATTATCTGTCAGTGAAGATCTGGGATTTAAATATGGAAAATAGACCTGTGGAAACATACCAGGTATTGGGTGAAAATCATGTGGGTTGGAAGTTACAAAACCTGGACAGAGGTTGAGTCTTACTGATGGTCTTGATGTGGCAGCTACAGTTTTGTGTGTAGATTCAGGCAGAGCATCCCTGGGATTTGGGAGTTCCATACTCCTGCTGAAGGATCTTGGTATTTGCAGGGTGGTGGCAGAACCCAAACCTGTGTTTGGGGCTGAAAAAGCCTCTCTCTTACCCAGTGGGAATGTGGGAGGTGGAGAGGTGATCTCCAGCCAAGTCATGACAAGTCTTCAGCTGTCTTTATGTTCTCTGTTATTTCCTGAAGGAAATGGAAGGTGAAACACATCCTTTTCATAACATGTTTTTAGCTGCCACTGAAAATTGCTGTTTTCTTTATAAGAAAGAGCTCTTTTGAGCAGTCTCAGGTACTTCCTTGCTTTTGGAACAGTCTGGGAAGGCTGTTTTACAGGTGTGAGAGTCCAATGCTCACTCAGTTTCTCTGATCCCTCTTTTCCAGGTGCATGAATACCTCAGAAGTAAACTCTGCTCGCTGTATGAGAACGATTGCATTTTTGACAAGTTTGAATGCTGTTGGAATGGATCAGACAGGCAAGTGGAAATCTCCCTATGTGCTTCAGATCTTTCCAAATTATTCTTAAAATGGGCAGTGGACCTCAAATACCTGGTTTTGGACAACACTGTAGTGCTTCAGTAGACTTTACCATGTACATTGTTAGCTCTGTAAGAATCTGTACCAGACCTGTACCCAGAACCCGTGGGAAAACCTTCCAGGAATGTTCCTTTTTACAGTGATTTGCCATGGTGGTGACCTGCCAATAACACCACTTAGGACAGCTCTTGCTTCTGTGCTAATTATGTCATTAACTGCTTATTTGCTGCATCTAAAGCAGCTCATTAGTTCCCTGTCAGTACAGTCAGACATGGTGCTTTTTTTTTTTTCCTTAATTTGGCATCTGTCTGCTCAAATATTTTTTGAGGCAAAGAAAGGACAGGGAAACTTGTAAATGTATTTTTCTTACTGAACAGCTGATGCAGAACCAGGAGTTATAAGGGATTTTCACAAACTAGATGTGCTGCTAAATTCACACACAGTACCTAAATTCACACAATTTGTGTGTCACTAAAATCACATGGTTAAAAATCCAATGTGTTTGGGGTTTGTTGGATCATTCCCTGTGTGTGTGTGAAAAGCAAATTAAATAATGGCATTCAAGGTTCTTGGGTAACAAAATACCTCAAAGGATCCAGGGAAGGAAAAAGGGTATTTTTGGAGGGTTTTAAAACTATAAAACATTGCAGTGCCTGCTTCCCTTTAGCTGTAGCAGGTGTGGGTGAGGCCACCTCCTTTTTGTGTGATCTGAGTCGGGACCCTCTGGCTTGTGAAAAGGAGAAGGAATTCCCAGCTGACCTCTTTCTTCCTTCCCCCTCTGTGCAGCATTGTCATGACAGGATCTTACAACAACTTCTTCAGGATGTTTGACAGAAACACGAAGCGAGACATCACCTTGGAGGCGTCCCGGGAGAACAACAAACCCCGCACGGTGCTGAAGCCGCGCAAGGTGTGTGCCAGCGGCAAGAGGAAGAAGGACGAGATCAGTGTTGACAGCTTAGACTTCAACAAGAAGATCCTGCACACAGCCTGGCACCCCAAGGAGAACATCATTGCCGTAGCTACCACAAACAACTTGTATATATTTCAAGACAAGATGAATTAGGGTTGGCATTCCTAACTGAAGAGTCACTTCCTGCATAGTTGAAATAGTTGAATCTAGCATTTGTACCTGTAACGAAAGCGAGTGAGAGGTCCATTATGGCACCCCTTTCCAGTGTTTAAAAATGTGCCATATGACAACACACTTTTATAGCTCCATGGAGAAGGCTCTGTGGCTCTGTTGTCTCCATGCCTGCTAGCCATTTAGGTGAGGATAGGGCACTTTTTAATTTAAATGACTACTTGCACCATCTTGCCTAATGGACTAGACTGGACTGTCTCAACATCGGTTTACTCCACTTTTTATGCCTTCCATTGTGATGACGTCAGACACAGGGAAAGCCTTCAATCATGCTATGGGATTTAATTGTGTAACCTCATTACTGTATCATTCGTGGCCCCCTTTTTTTATTAAATACAGCTCATTCTTGCTGTGGCTTGTAGCATTCCTCCTCCTTCTGGCCTCCTGGACTCCCCCTTCCCCCTTCGTCCCCCTCCACCTTGCCTTGGTGGTGGTGTATGGAAAAAAAAAACAAAATAAAGCACATAAAATGGGTCCGTTTGGGGTCAGTGGTAAAGGGGGTCTGTGTTGCAACAAATGTTTTAATAAACAGTTGACTGTAATCACTCCTTGCCATGTCTGGCACCAAAAAAAAAAGAGAAAATAAGGAAAAAAACAAACTACTGAATAAAAGTGACAAAGAATGGAGAATCTGTTTTCTTTTTTTTTTTTAATCTACCTCTTTATACAAATACTCTGTGTTTTACCTTAGATGCATGAAAATAAAATGATGTTTTTTGTAATGATTTTAACCAGTATTAATTATTTTTCATGGGAATGAAGAGAGGGAGGGATTCCACAGGTACCTGCATTCACTCCTGAGTGACCTGAGCACCAGCCAGTGTGTGACCACTTCCATCTCGGCACCACAACTGCTGTCAGGTTTTGATCTGAGCAGTCACTTCCCGTTCCAGTGTCCTTGAATGCTCCTCTTTTTTAACCTGTTGCTTTAATCAGAACAGGAATAGAATCTTCAGGTTTTAAATTCCATTTTATGGGACTGATGTCTTAATGTTTAGTTTTGTTCTGGTTTCTTCAATGCCTTGTTTTAGGATAAAATACCTTTAATGCCTTGTTTAGAGCACCAAGTCCCCTGTGGCTTTGTGAGAAGTTGTCTGAGCTCTTGTGTGGTGTTCTGTAGTACCAGCACCATGGTTCCATAGCTAATGACTGCACTGCATTCTGCTGCTCTATTTTCTGTATTTATTGCTAACAACTGGAAATGTAGTTTTAACCATGCAAGTGTTTTCTTCTGGCTTTTGGCTTTGCAAAGTTCCTGCACTTACAGAAATGTTCACGGGTGCAAGGAGCCGAACACATGGAGTACAGAAGCTGCATGAAATAAGTGTTCATAGTGATGTGAGAGATTTCAACTCTTCAGCACATAAGGCTTATCCAAAGATGAACTAGATATTGATGCTTTATAAGGCTCATGAGTTTTTACTTCCAGATATTTTTGCTAAATGTGCTTTTAGGTTTTGCTCTTCCTTCATGGAAATGTTCAGTGAAGTTTGAAGTCATAGTGAACTTACCTTGACTGGGAGAATTTTCACTTTTGAGTTACCTATATTTAATTATTTCTGTGGCTTAGAGGTAGTTATTAAAATGACTTTATGATTTGATCAACTGAGATACTGTTTCTGCTGTAAAATTTTGGCTGGGTTAGAGGTTGTTACCAAGACTACTCTTGCAATCACTCTTTAATTTCTTTAAGTCCTTGTGCAGTGGTTTGAAAATGTAAAAATTCTAATATTTATTAATCCGGTTCTCTTAAATACAGTAATTGTCTTGTACCATGCATGCCTGACCATGAGCCTTTGTAAGGATTTTACCTTTTTTTTTCACCTGTTAGCCTTGTAAAACAAATGAACTGCCCTAGGGACAGCAGCTGTTTTCCAGTGGGTGAATAAACGAGTGGGCCCTACTCCTTCTTAGTAGCATGTGACTAATTTTACTCCAGCAATCAGACTTGCCCACAGTTCAGGAAACAACTCGTTGAGTAACATTAATCACGTGTACAGCTGTTTCCAGGGCCAAGGTTTATTTTTTATCTTACCCTGAGGGCACAGAGGTGATGAGATGCTTTTGCTGTGGAGCTGGTAAAATCATGTTTTGTAAAGGTGTAGGTATAACGATCCTGGATTGGGAAGATGAGGGCCATGGCATTGAGGCTGCTGTTCCTGTGCCACCCAGAGCCCCAGGGATGCACTGAAGGTGCTTAGCACAGCCCCACCCGGAGCTGAGCTCGTGAAGATGGCACAGAGTGACCGGGTGCAGTCACCTAGAGCAATACTCCCGTACAGCTTCCTCTGGGACCACAGCTGGGCCTGCTGGGATGGGTTAAAGCTTGCTTTGGGAAAGGGTTTGGGTTGGTTGATAATGGTGATCCTTGAGCTGTCATCTGAGGTTTAACTTGTCCTCACCAAACCCAGCTCCTGCCTGTGCTGTCACGCTATCCATTAGAGAATTCTCTAAGCACACTGTCCACTGATACATGCTGTAAATCGTATATTTTATTAATAAAAGTATGCAGAGAATACACTTTGTCAGGATGCTTTTTATGCTCTTTCCTGCCCCTCCCCTTTTCTGCATTTGCAGGTACTTTTGAATGAGTGGTCTCTTCCCTGTGCCTGGGGAACTGTGTCCCCGACCCTGTCCGAGGTAGGACGGTGCTGGTCACTGCCTTCAGCTGCTCAGTCACGCAACCTCCTCAGTGCCCAGTAAAACCAGTGCAAATCTGCAATTTCCAGTCCCTGAATGCCAGACTAAACACAGGAAAGGCGTTCTCTTCCCTGCACTCTTGTCCTGAAGCCACTGATGGTACTGAAATGCCACCAACCACCACTTAGGTGGTTTGTATCTGCAGTGTGACAACTGCAGTATCACTCCTGCCACCAGTTACTGTTCAGGGTGAGGTGTTTATCCAGCTGACACAATGCCGAGGTCCACGAGAGCCCTGTGCCTCAAGTCCTTTGTCACTTCCCTGCTGGGATGTGGCTGCTGCCCGGGAAGCACGCTGGATCTGCAGCTCTGTTCAGGCAGGACAGGAGCATTTATTGCTTAACTACTGTCTTGGTTTGAAA
>VZRS01014162.1:0-34986 GCA_013398055.1 Ifrita kowaldi
GCAAATTTACTAATGAAAGACTCCATACCCTCATCCATGTCTTCAATAAAAATATTGAACAGAACTGGCGCCAGCACAGACCCCTGAGGGCACCACTGGTGACTGGCCACCAACTGGATGCAGCACTGCTCACCACCACTCTCTGGGCCCGGCCATCCAGCCAGTTCTTAACCCAGCAAAAAGTGCTCCTGTCCAAGCAACACCAGAGACCAGTAATTCACTTTCAAGCTCCTCCCTTCGCGTTGCAAGCACAAAATTTCATGCAGGTGATAATGTCACAACAGAAGGCTACACACTGAATAACTTTTGTTTCACGTGGTCATAGTCATCCTAGGGGTGGCTGGGCACTGGAACAGGCTCCCCAGGGCAGTGGTCACAGCACCAAAGCCTGACAGGGCTCAAGAAGCATTTGAACAATGCTCTCAGGCACACAGTGTAACTCTTGGGATGATCTGGGCAGGGCCAGGAGTTGGACTCAGTGATCCTGATGGGTTCCTACCAACTGAGCATATTCTGTGATTCTGTAAATCAAGAAGCATTCATACCCAGAGAACGTGGTACCAAACTGATGTTCCTCCAAAATCGATATGAAAATCAGTATAGCTGTCCTGGACACCCATTAAGCAATACTTCTGAACAAAAGGCTTAGGGAAGACAGAATCATCTGGCCAATAATTTTCCACCCACGAAAGCTTTCTGGCAATGTCTGGTACTTCCACTAATTCAGACATCCTTTTAAAAAACAAACAAACAAAAAAGAACTGTTAACATAAACAGGAGTAAGCACAGCTCTTCTGAAATGACAGCTTCCTACAAAGACATTATTTATGAGCTAATAAATATGTTTTATACCCACATTACATCACAGTAGCTGTCTACATAAAATACACCTCCTCCTGTCTTTCCCAATACAGGAGTTATATTCCTACACATATTGTTCAGCTTAGTGAAAACCACTTCCTACATTCAAGGAATTGAAGTCAATACTCACTTTGTGTCTGAGAATTCCAGGCTGATCACATTCAATACTTTGGGTCGGTCAGGATTTGTGAAGTACTTAATATAATTATGGAGCTTCATTTTACTGTCTGCTTGTCTTGCTACATCTATGACATCTATCACTTTGTCACCACCTGTGAAAAACAGGATGACTTTCTTAAGGCTATCACAGCTAAAAGACATTTCAGGTGTTTAGGAGAAAATTAACTTTTTTCCAGTCTTTATCAAAACATTTCTGCAGAAAAACTCCACTACTATCATTATTCTCTTGGAAGAGCGACAGATCAGTATAAACCAACTTTTTATTAGGTTTAACTTTAGTTACTATCATCAGTTATGGACAGAACTGAAAACACTCTAAAAATAAATCCTCTTTCCTGGGGTTAACCAAGAAGAAAGAGTAGTATAGAATGGCTGCATCTGTTAAAAAAAAAAAAATTGGTTTATGGCTGCAATTGCTAAGAACAGCATGGTGAAACTTATCAAGGCAGATTGCTTCCTCACTCTTCCTATCACAACCATCACCAAATCCCCACCTTCCTTGTATACATGCACAACTTGCAAGCAAGCAGAAATTTCATTGAATAATTATCATGGGTGTGTTTCACTTCTGATGACAACAAAGAACAGAATACACACCATGTATTCTGAAGTGATACATTTAGAGAACTAGACAAGCCAAAGACTAACAACAACACTATATTAGCCATTGGTTTATGGTCATTTAGTAACACAATGACCAAATTTGACACTTAATTCCGGAACGCTGGAAACATGCCTAGATGTACATTATAAACATACTTGCTTTAAGACTGCAAGTTTGTATCATCTTGACAAATTCCAGCTGAAATAGCACTTATTCAGTTTTCTTATTTTTAATTTCAATAATATAAAGGTAAATCTGTGGCATTCCAATTTTTTCCCTGAACTGGAAAACTTGGCAGGTCAAAATGTATGTATAAGGATGAGACAATCAAGTTTCTACTGAATCCAAAGAGGCAGAAATCCAATAGAGAAGACTCAGAAATATCACAGTAATAACTAATCTTTAAGGCAGAACACACACTACTATTTATCATCACAATGGTGACAACATTGCATATTGTGGTGCCTTTGCAAAATATTGATGGACAAAAAACCTATTTTCAGCACACATCATTGCATTAGGCGATCATGAGAATACACTCAGACTTCTCAAGTGTACCATGTGTTACAGGAAATGTCCTGCTGCAATTGGCTCAGTCTCTGTCTGTACTGCTTCATGCTTACATGAAGCTGGCAGAATTACAGACTGATAAGAGATCTGATAAGAAAGAAGTGGTTCTTGGGAAGCCCTAGCTTTCCTGGCAAAGGATGCCAAGGTAGGAAATTTTTCAGGAAGATTTAATTCAGAAAGGCCAATTAACTGAGTCCAAAAAATTAAGTTTTGTCATAGACTAACCAACCATTAAACTTATTAATCCTAAGAGTGATTCATTCAATTCCCATTATCCTTGGTTTACAACATGTTGCAGAAAAAAACCCTAGCATCCCACGTATAGCTTGTACTGAAATTAACAGGTTTGGAAATGGAGAAGTAAGGCTGTAGTCCTATAACACATCTACCAAACAGACATACACACACACCAAAACAAAAAAAACAAAAAAAACAAAAAAAAAAAAAAAACAAAAAAAAAAAAAAAAACAAAAAAAAAAAAAAAAAAAAAAAAAAAAAAAAAAAAAAAAAAAAAAAAAAAAAAAAAAAAAAAAAAAAAAAAAAAAAAAAAAAAAAAAAAAAAGAAAGAAAGAAAAAAAACACTACAAACCCCAGCTTTAATTTTGCTCTCTGCTAGTCTTGAATGTAGAATAAATATTCAGCACTCTGGAAGCTCTTACAATCACGCAAGTGTTTATTTTAATTTACAGACAGGATCATTTTAATAAGTACTCCAGAGTGACTCTTACCTACATAGCGTTCCACATCTAAAACAGAGAAAGTTGGTGGAGGAAGTCTGAGCCCCAGACCATCTAATTTAGGAACCATAATGGGAACATCAAACCCATGTTTCTCCAGGTATCTTTGTGTCAACTGGCTTCCATGCATTTTCAAAATTACTTCATCAGCACTGGTGGGAAGAAATGATGGAGTATTAGCTGAAGAGCACCCTCCAAGCACTACTGAAATAAAAAAAGTCTCAGTTTGGGGAAGGACAGATGGGAATGGCTACATCTGAATCCAAAAGAAACACACAGTACTGTTTTATTAAGCATTTAACTAAAAGACAAAATAAACAACCTCAACAAGCCAAGAAACTTACTGTCTTGCATAATCTGGAAACTCATAACCCTTCTATAAGACTGAAAAGAGTAACTTAAAAGGATGGGGAAAAGGAATTCTCAGAGGAGGCATTAAAGTACATTTTGCTAACAACAACCACCACCAGCAGCTGCTCTAAAGAACTGTAAGTCATTATGTTTCAGGGAGATAGCCAACCAAGCTCAGGATCAAAGCATGACCATGTTTCTCTGCTTTTTTCTGAAGCATGTGAGAATGGGTGGACACTACCAGTTCATGTGAAGGTTCTATGTTACATGGAATGGAACTGAGAACTCTTCCTGAACTACAGGAGTAGACAGGCAATATTCTGACAGTAAGAGCACAAACACAAAACAAACAAAACCAAAACCAAACAAAAAAACCCACCCCAAAACTCAAAACCTCTCAGACTGCCCTGCAGCAGTCCCAACAGAAAACCCATCCCAGTGCAAAACTGAACAGGAGAAGCTACTGCATGAACAGGCAAATGCATCCACCTGAAACAGGGATGCGCTGGGAAGAATTCTGGAGAAGGAAGAAGTCATCCCCAACCTTCACTTTGTGAAGCAGTGAAATGTCAGTCACCCCCTCTAAGACACATTCAGATGACATTTCTCTGTGTTTTCCAACCAAAACATGGAAGTGAGGTTCTGTACCTTGGGAAAGAGCGAGCCCGCAGCTGTTTAACAAAGGTCCGTGTTCCAGCCTGCACGGGTTTGGAACCATCATCCGGCTCTGTGTAGTCATGTCTGTGCCAGTTTCTCCTCTTCTTCACTACAAGTTTCAGAAGGATTAAACATGGAATTAGTTAAATCAGACGACTCAGATTAGCAGTCATCCCATCAGTCAGACAGACATGCCTCAATCACATTACTGTGATCAACAAACCTTATTTCTTTAATCAGGTAACACTCTAAGTATTTGCAACAAATGAAATCTGCAGGACACAGTAACTCTCTATACTTTTACAGCTCCTTCTATATGAGAATCTCAGTGCACACTATACACAGTTTAAGACTCCACATCCAATCCAACACAAGTAAACAGGTGCAGCCTGAAAGCTGCACAAATCTAAAAAATCAGCAACAAAACTAAAAATCACACTTGAATTTTTTAAAGCTCAGACTTTTTTTTTTTAATAAACAAAAGGATGACACCTCTTGAATAGCCAGAGACTTCATTTTACATATTCACACAAGGTTAACAAGACTTAATCCCAGTGTGCTATCACACCCCATAAGCACACCCCATATCCAGTCAGATATTACTCCTATTCACTACCATTTCCACTGCTTATGTCTCCACAAGAGTTCTGTGTGCAAACTCTTCTGGGCAGGTGTGATCTTTACAATACATGTAACAAAGGCACTGCACTCCAAAACACACAATTTCTGAGCAGTTTGAAGCTTTAATGCACTGCTACAGCATATTAATAAAAAACAAAGGATAAATTAAAGTTCTATTACAATTTCAGGAATCCAAAACTGATAGTTCAATAGCAACAACTGCATTTCTAACAGCTCCTTATACTTAAAGGGCCAAGGAAATTGGAACACTAGACATTCTCATAAAAACTGGTTGTGGTGATCTCCCCATGACAAATGGGGCAGATACTCAAATGAAAAAACAGTATATATACTTTCACAGAATCATAGAATGGTTTGGGTTGGAAGGGACATTGAAGATCATCTAGTTTCAATACCCTGGCATGAACAGGGGCACCTTCCACTATACACAGCTGCTCAAAGTCCCCTCCAACTTGGCTTTGAACACTCCCAGGATGAGGCATCCACCACTTCTCTGGGAAACCTGTGCCCATGTCCCACCACTCTCACAGTACAGAATTTCTTCTTTAATCTAAATCTACTCTCTTTCAATTTAAAGCCATCATCCATTGTCCTATCACTAAAGACCTCAGTAAAAAGTCATCTTATTTCTTATAAACCCCCTATATACATTGGAAGGTTGTTTTATAAAACACTCTAAGCTCTATGTAGCCTCCCCATTTGAATTTTTGACCTTGAGTAAAGGAGAGGACAAAGCGACTTATGATATCATGGTTAACTTAACTGCCCGCCTTCAAATTTTCATAATTTCATGGCAAATCATTTCATAATGGGTATTTTATTGATTCAGTTTCATCAACCACTCATTTTTCATCTCCATTTATAAAGAACACAAGCTTACAGCTTTGAATGGAAGCCCTTGGCTGTATCATCTGTTTGTTAGTAAACTGCTGTTTGGAGCACTTTCCTTCTCTGCAAACAAACCCACCTTTCTCATCCTCAAACTCTCAACAGGCTGAGAAGCCCAATTAAACCATCAAGAGGTGCCTCTGCAAAAGGGACCACCATCTCACCATTTGGGAAACAAACTCCTAGAGTGCTGAACTTCCCACCCTTCTATTCTATTGACTTGCCAGCATATCACTTACTGTACTAAGAAACACACTAAGAGTCCAGTAATTTTAAGGCTGCATTCCAGTTTTTGCTAAAAAAGCCAAGCTGCTCCCCAGCTAGACAGCTGCTGCTGGGAGATTGCCCCAAGAAGATTTACTGACATCAGATCTGCAATTTAACCACTAATATTGAACAGAAATTTAGTTGCAGATGCTGAGGAAACTCAGAAGAGGAAAGAGCTGATGTTATTTGTCAACAAAAGTAGTGTTTTATAGCTGTCTGCCAAACATCCAGCAAATGTTGTTGTAAATACAACATTCAGCAAAATCACTGCATTAATACAAATTTTAACTTCATGGAAGAGCTCATTCTTAAATCCACCTAAGTCATTATGTACCCAAAATGTAAAAAAAGCACTAGCAATACTGAAAACACAGCTCACTGTAATAAGAAGCTGAGGATGTATGAGGGGAAAAATAGTTTCTAAAAAAGAAAAAAAAAATGCTGCTTCTCCAGCAAAAACAGTTGGTTACACAGGAGTAATGGACATCTTATAGTCATTACACTTAAGAGGGAATAATTCCCATTGATGTGCTGTTTCCCACAGACATAACAACATGGACCCTTTAGAAGACATTTAAGAGAATAAACTGACATTTATAGATCTTTGCTAACCTGAAAACCAGTGCTGCTTAATGAGCCAACTATCCAAATACTGTAAAACTTCATAAATAATGAAGACAGGTTTATTAAGTTTTCAAAGCTATTTTCTCAGTCATAAATAATAATACAAGAAATTAGTGGCTAATACTAATTTTCAGCAGAGTGGTTCCCCATAAATTCACTGCTGTTACAACAGCTCATTAAAATTGTAAGATGATACAGCTGCTTAAGAGATTTTATAGCACAGAAACACTTTTTAAAGTCTGTCTTTCCAACACTTACAAATCAGAAAATAAAATCATTCTTTTGCCTGTACTTGGCCAATGTACATCATCCTTTCATGAAGGAACACTGAAGATGAGGAAACAGTAATGAAAACTTTCTCTGCTTACATATCTCTTAATTCTAGAACTTTTTTAACCCCTTAAGACATTACAGAAACAACTGCAAAAAAACCCCATTTTAACTGAATGGATCCTAATGCTCAAATTAAGGAAGGAACCAGAGTTCACCCTTGGTGTTTCTAAAATCTTAGGTAAAACCGGTTGTGACCGCACTAAGAACTACACAAGACAGCTCCAGGGAGGGTGAAAAGAAGAAAAGCATGTGCTGGAAGTTTTCATGAAAATTAAGTGTAAAGATTATGGTTTGTTTTTTTTTTTTTAATTACCTTCTTCATACACTCAAAACAGTGGGCCAATAACTGTCTCTACTCAGGCAAACACTCTTCCCTGCCTTCTCCCACTATTGGACTGTTTCCCTCAGAGACCACCATCTGCTAGACTTCAAATGGAGACCATCAAGAGGTGCACACATGTACAATGAGGCTCCAAGCCTTGGAAGTGGCACTGGAGATTCCCAGTGACCAAAAAGGCAAGAGAAATGCTTGCACAGGAAGACTGAAAAGCTTTAAGGAGCACAGAGTAAATCACAGAATACCCTTTAAGGCCTGGTACATCTCATATTCTCAGCTCAGACCAAGCACGGGCATTAATATCACAAACAAAAAGATACTGGTTGGAGGGTATTTACAGAACTGAGAAGGCAAAACCAGATAAAGAAAGTAATGTCCTGAAAACCACAATCTTACTAGCACTCACTGAACCTTGTGCCTTCTCAAACCTCTGGACATCATAAGCTGGTGACACATCTGACTCACAGCATTCATGCAAAAAGAGCATTTTCAGACTTAAGGATCACTGAGAAAATCTTGAAACTAACAAAATGAATATGAATACTCTAAATCACACAATCTAAGAAAACCCCTCCACAGTATATTAGTATTTTTTTAAATTGCTCTTTTTCTAAAATTATTTTGGATTTTAGGATTAATTATTTAGCATTTTATACACATGGCTGCTTATTAAAGGTCTTGTAAAATTGTTCTTTCAAATCATGAAGAGGATTTTTTTTCTTTTAAATACATGAAGAAATCGATTAGTTAATTTCATGTTTCTGTCTAACCATCAGTAGCTTTCTTTTCATTATTCGAACTTTTACATAATTAATTTAGTAGGATACTGAAAACAACCACCCATTTGTACTATAAAGTATATGTTTCTTGTATATTTGAAGTAAATTTTTTGCACTACCTCATTTGATTATAAATTCTGTTGCAATCACAGATATAGTTGCCCTCCTAAACAGCTGAATTTTTGTCTCTCTGAAAACTCTTAGACAAAGTTACTTTAGATTATGAAGCTGTAAATTAAAATGCTTTTTTTACTTACATACATAATTTCGTATGACTGAAGTACTCTGGAACATTTCTGCAATACCTGAAGTCATGAGACATTATCAGTCTCTTTAAAAACTGAACAAAGTAGGGCCCAAACCACAAACTGCCATAGATTAGATTCTGACAGCTGAGAGCAATTAATGAAATTCAATGTGAAGACATATTTAATTATATCACCTCTGGTTGGGTTGGTAACTGACATGTCTGAGGCTTCTACTAAATCTAGATGATCTACACACTTGAGGCAATATGAAATAACAAGGATAATTTTTACCACAGATTCTTGTCTTTTTGAAAAGACATCCAAAACAAAAAATCCCTCTTATCTCACTGTCAAATTGCTGCAGGTAAGACAGTGCTTACATTACAAGAAAGGTTATTTTACAGGCATCGGGGTGAAGCAGACTAGTTCTCACTAATCAAGAAGAGAAAAGTTTCAAATTTACTAGTTTATTACTTTGAAAAGTCTGATATGATCCCTCTTCTACTTCTCTTCCTAGTCCCTCTATTATACAGAAAAAAAGAGACAGAAAGGTAAGGAAAAAAATAGCTGTTGTTTGTACTCTGATTCATACGACAAACATGCAGTTTTTGAACTGAAAATGACCACAGGAGTACTAAAAACTACAACTACATAAAACAGCATTTATCTTACCTTTTAACTGACAGACCATGAACTCACATATAACAAAAGATACACATCGTGCAACACGTATTAATTAAATCAGTAATTAATGCTTAATCATTTTGTTCATACTCCACAAGACTATCACTGATGGTGGTTTTAAACTTATTTCTAAACTTCAAGTAAATTCAGATTTGAAAATATTATGTATCTTAAGTCAGCATTGACTATAAAACATTATGTGGCATCTTCAAGGGAAAAAACCCAAAAAAAAAAGAAAACAACCACCAAAGCAAACCCCCAAAATCAACAACAAGAAAACCCACAAACAAACCCGCATCAGCAAACACAAATGACCATGGCTCAGTGCTTGGAGAGTAAAGACACATTGCTTATAAATACTTTTCAGGACTGACCATGGAAATTTAATTCATGGTTGGAAAGGTGAGACTTATTTTTAGATTTTTTACAATACTGTTTCCGCTTGAGAAGGGAAGACATGGGGGGAAATCTAGGGAGTCGGATAAAGCAGTATCCTTTCACTAGTTACCGGAAGAAAATACGTTTCAATTTTCCACTGCAGATCTCTACAGCAAATTTATCTACCAAAAGGAGAACCAAAGACATGCCTCTTGTTGCTCTGTATCAGACTCTTCTGGCAACTCATTTTGACCTTGGTGGAACCTTGTTTATAAATCACAAATCTGAGATTTGGAACTGTGTAACTTTCAAGGACATAAATGGGAGGGAACAACAAAATCAAAAACAAACAACAAAAAGCACAAACAAACACCACTCACAGGATGTTCATATTCTGCTTTCACTGTTGAAAAGTTGTGTTTGACTATTGTGGCATATAACCTACAACCATCAAGAAAGGAAAGACACCTAACTTGTGTGTTTTTTCAAAGTTGCCTACCTAGGTATTTATCAGAACTTTGATAATTAAAATACAGGAACCTTGAAACCATCTTCGTATTTTTCTTTTTTTTAAAAAAAATGATGATTCCCTAATTTTCATTCTCTCGCTCTCTGCCAAGTCCAGATTGTTTTCTACTAACTGTGTGCACTTTGATTTCTCCAACCTACAGCCATGCCTGATATTTCATTCTATCTGCATCTCCACATCAGGGAACCTTTCAAGATGGTTTGTTTGTTTTGTGGGTTTTTAATCAGCTCAGAGTTAGTAATGTAAAACCAGTACCTTCTAAATAATCAAACTCATCTTGAATATTCTTCTGAACAGTCCTTTGCAGTTGTACATGGAGAGAAAACAGTCCAAACGTGTAAGATGAAATGTGAATAACCCATACTTACTTAGAGAAGGTCCGTGGAGAATTGCACAGTTGGGACAATGGTATAGATCAATGTCAACAGCATGGTGCTCCTCTACCCCAACGCAGCTGGAATAATATTTTTTACATGTTAATGAGAATGCACACAGGGTTTACTTTTCAAGCTAAAAAATAATTAAATCTTAGGTTTTTATCAAAACATGCTTACTCTACAAAATGATAATGAGATACCAGATTATCTCAACTACTGGGTTGCCACATAAATTTTGAGTAATAATTTATCACTGAACACAGAATGCCATTAAAAAAAAATCATAAACAGGAAACAAGAATCAAATTCCTTTAAAAATGAGCAAATCCACAATATATATACACCATTGCCCCCAAAACTTTGATCCTAATTACAGAAAACAGTTTATACAAAATAATTCAAGCAATTTTGCTCACAGCAGCTGTGAGTCAAGAAAAAAATCTGAGGTTTATGTGCTGTTAATTTATAGAAGATATAATGGATATTTTTCCTGTCTTTCTTTTTCTTTCTGCAAAAAGCACATAACTGACTCCTACCACCCAAGACAAATTAATGAAGAATACTTTCATGTTCTTCTTGAAATCTTTAGAATAGAACTGGCTTCATAAGCTACACAAGTGACCACACAAATAACTTAGTAGAACTGGTTTTGGTTTAAAATAGCAGCAAATATTTTAAAGAGCATTTGAGATGTAATGGTTTCTCAGTGCATAGTTTTTTCCAGATAAACCAGTCAAAATGCGATTAAAAGCGAAATCTTTGCAATAGTCATGACAAAGCATCTACTCTGCTGATATCGAAACAACACAATTTTAAAGTCAATGAAGCAAATTTTCTTAGAAGCTGAAACACTAGAGCTTAATTGGAGTACATGTGCTTTTGCACAAAGTTCTTAAGAAAAAAAACCAAGTAATCCCTGCTTGCTGGTCTGAATCCTGGCAGAGTTCTTCGTTCTCTGAAAAGTTCATTGACACTTACAAAATTGCTGACTTTACAGTTAATACAGGAAAAAAGAGTACAACCCTGAACATTTACACCAAAATTAGGTACGTACACTCAATGCACTCTAGTGACATAAGAACTGGAACACTACTCCAGTCACGTAACCCATTTCATATCAAATGGAACGAGTGCTCAAATACTGAAGCTTTGAAACGATCCAGCTACACAAAGTCTTTTCCTCAGCAGCCTTGTGCCAAAACTGCTGACACGCTCCAGCAAGTGTCAGTACATGCTGCCAAAACAATACAAGAAACAGTCTAGCACTGAAAGCACAATGAGCCAATCCAGTCTGAAACTGAAGAGCATCTCCCACGTAACTATCAAACGGAAGTGCATTCTGAGTTCTCTCTAAACATTCAGCAAGTTCTGCTTCCCCATTCCCTACATACCACATGAAATCCAAAAATTATTCAGCTTTTTTAATATGCATACTATTTTAAAATCTAAATACAATCAGCTGCCATAGTCCATCACAATTCTTGCAATATTTAGCATCTGCTTTAAGACCACAGCTACAAGAATCATTATTACATGAAAATCCAGCTGACATACAAACAAAAAGGAAGGCAGAAGCAGTCTTTAAAAATGCATGTCCCATTTCCTTCTGCTTGTGTTCTCTCTCTTTTTATAGAATAGATGAATGACTCATAATCCTATGCATTATAAGAAAATTATTTTAAAATGTACACTCTAAAAGCCCCAAATGAGAAGGCTGGTTTTATACATCTTTAGGAATCTCATTATTTTAGCAAAATTTCTAATTTTTGAACAGCTAAAGATATTTATGTTGAACTGCATCTTGATCAAGTTTGCACTTCATTTATTTCCTTCCCTTTTTCTTGGTGTTTATCTGATACATTCATCATCACTCCAATCAGATTATCTTGCTAACAGTAAGAACTTTGCATAAAAATATAGTAAAAATAGCCTCCAGCTTTGAGAACTATTTGTCCTATTCTATTTAAGAATCTTAATTTTATTGCCTCTTATTGAATGTTACAGATAACAGAATTTCTGCTTTCTTTTCAGGCTTAGCACTAACGATTAACTCCATAACCTTTCATGAAGGCACATGGGATTTTGTGCACAGAGACTGGAATAGTATTATAATGGCTGGAATAGCCATTCAATAAGGGAAGCAAACATTTTCAGTCTACTATTTATGCTGTAAACGCAGCACTGGAAACACAAAACACTAACTGGAGATCATGGAAGTGAATGCAGCAGCAGATGCCTGACTGAAGCAAAGGGCAAACGAGGTGCCAGCACCTGCAAGAACAAGCACTGCCAGGGATGCCACAGAGCACATCAATCACACTCAGCACCATTACAAGTCGCTTCCCTGCATCTCTTTCTCCAACATACACAGATGAATCTGACATTAATCACTCTGGCTACTAGCAAGCAATCAATTACTGTGGTAAATGCACGTTCAGACCTCAAGCATCAAAACAAGGTCACCAAGAGGTAGCAGAGAGCCTGGAAAACATTAACATAAACACAGCAACACTCCCAATCCACTGATGTTTTCCTGTATGAAATATTATTACCCTTCACCTTGCAATCAACCCAATCCATTTGGGTTGAAATGTCTTGAGTATATATTACCTAGTTTCTGAATTGCTCATCTCCTACAGGGAGGTCACAGACTAATCCTCAGGAACAGTGGAAGGCCTACAGTATTACACAATAAAATACAATACTAATTCAAAAGAAAAAACAACGGTACAAGACTGCACAGAAATACACCTTTAATTCTGTTTGTGAAGGTGGAAAGGCTAACTAGGCCCAATTTCACTTGCAATGCTCTAGAAGAAGTAGCAAGGTAAAAAAAAATAGTTAAAAATAGATTCCATTTACATCAGTCTCGGAGTGGTCAGACACTCCTAACTCCCCGAGGTGTTTAGTATCAAGGCAAGGTCAGCAAGAGGTAGCAAAAGAAGTGCGAAGTGGTAAGTTTGTTCACACACAAGAACATGCTCATCCCTGGCATCTGAAGAAATCCCTTGCTACTAGAAGTTTGAGGAACCCACTCTCCCAACTTAAGTCTCACTAGAAGGCAAACGTTTTTGATTTAGTCTCAGCTTTCCATCTGATCATTAAATTTGTAGCTAGGTAAAAGCAGAAAGTGTAAATCAAAAACAATCATAAGAGGACTCTCTAACATCTCTGACAAGCACCAGTAGACCTCTGCTTTTGGTAAAGGGCCAATAAGGCTTCTTTCACAGTGCAGGGGGAAGTCCTGCAGAGGCTGTTCTCTTCTGCAGTGTTGTTATTAATTTAAAATTTAAGAGGTAAGTACCGATAATTCACAATGACAGATCCAACAACTATTTCACAATTACGCTGGAAAGTCTTGTACAAGGAGTTTGAAAAAGTCCAAGACAGTCAGAAGAAGTATTATCCCTGGAGACTGCATGGGAGTACATTGTAAGCCTCCCAAGGCACCTGGCACATCTACCTAACCTACCACACCTACCGAAGCACAGTGTGAATAAATATTGGATCCGTGTCAGTCACCACACAGGCTGCTGCACCTTCCACACCTAAAACCTGCCTGCTCTCAATCCAGCCTTGCTTATCTCTGCCCTACTTCTGTTGTTACCAAGCCCAACATTGTAGAGATTGCTTAACTGCCTTTGCTGGCATGACTGAAAGAATCCTGGTTTAAGAAAAAAAATCCAAAGCATTCTTGATCGAAGGCCTTATTTTCAGTGTTCTTAAGGGTATATGACTACTTGAAAAGCTAATTTATTAAAACAAGTAGTGTATGTACTCTACCATTATGTAAGATTCTAAATGTAGAAGGGAATGATCACACAAATAGCACTATAAAAGTCAAGAAATGAGCAAAGTGTGGATGCCCGTTTTCCCAGTTTAATTCCTAGATTAAACCAGGAAGATATTCCTACTAGGAAAATTCTGAGATTTCCTGCATGCAACACATACTGAAAATAAAATCTTGAAAATGGAGAGATGTAAGCAATTCTCAGTGATCGAATAAAAGGACAGCAGAAAACAGATGAATCACCATCAATATGGAAAAGAGCTAATTTGTTATGAAGATGGGCTGTACATGGGACATCATCCTCTTGGCTTCCCTCTTCTGTTCCTTTCCCCTACTGCTGCAGTTCCATAAGGTCCTTTTACACCTCTTTCAGGAGTATGCACAAAACAATCTTACAGGCTCATCTTTCTAGATGCACTTGGACTTTTTAGGCAGTCTCCCATAATAGCTTCCACTTCTCTCCACACTAGCATGACACTTTGCACCCATAAGCTTCACCCAGCAGATGACAAAACAGCACAGGACATCACAAGCATGTCTAGCACTTCTTCAACAGATATTGTTGGATACATACTATTTTACAATTAGATATTGATTTATAGCTCAAAACTAAAGCCAGTTTTTTCAAGTCTCTTATTTATTATTAGGACACATGAAGTTCAGGCCCCAAGATCTCTTGGTTTTCCACAGTCTCACCTGAACAGTCTGACTTTTTTTGTGGTCATTGTGCAGCAAAAATGCAGGTTAGGGGCTCTTGCTAGTGTGTTTAATTAAGCACAAAACCTTGCACCTTTTCCAAGCTATAAAATTACTAAAAATTACATTTTCCAAGATCTCCTTATATTCTCCCTGAATAAACACTATGGACAACCTTTTTCTTTCTCTACCCTCCCATTTCTGAGCAAGAACTCAGCATGTCCTCCTCACGTCCACCCTTGCAACAGCACCCACAACCTTTCCCTGATATGCCTCAGTGAGCACTGCAGGCTTTATCTGTAAAAGGAGGAAAAAAGCACAGGTCTTGCCATCCAGTAGGAAGAAAACAAATCAACAAAAATCCTAGAAGAGTAGAAAAAGACTAGGGGTATTAATGTTCCCTGTTACCAAGAATGCAGGGTTAAAAACAATTACTAGGGGTATAGGCATGTTTCCTATTATCTGACAGAGCAGATAGCCAAAATCCTTTTTCAATTTCCAGTCATCCACAGAACAGCCAAGAAGATACACAGATAGTGAGTCCTCTGCTGTGTTTTAACAGTGATGAGGAAAGGAACAAGGCAATTCTGGAGGTAGCAAAGATTCATTAGTACCAGCACAGCCTTAATTGTCCAAAAACTGAAGTCACTACCGCAGGGTACAGCTTCTCATAGCATTAAACTGAACATAATTGTCGCTGCTGTCCCACCCTCCTTCCTCCAACTGCCTGACCATTGTTTCTCTCCCCAAATCTAAACCATCAGGCAGCCACATGACAAGTCAGTTCAATAAGCTGATCCAAAAGAAAAAAACTGCCACTCAACCCACTTTTTCAAACAGGTTTTAGAAACTTTAACAGTAAGATTGCTATAAATAAAAACAAAAATGGTGCACATTACACTTATATGCTCTTATTTAACGGATATATAACAATGCTATTTTCAACAAGACAGATGGAAGAAAATATTCTGTTACTTCATCTCTATTTTGTCTTTCTAAAAATGATTGCTGAACAATAGGAAGGAGATGACTGTTTAGCAATCTTATGCTGATAATATACCTTTTACTATCAGGCCTTCATATTGAATTTCAAATCACCAGGGATGAGAGCTATTTCTATTAATATACTGAGCAAATAACTCTTAAGTAGTAGGCAAGCATTATAGCAAACTTCTCTTTTTATCTGTAACAAGGCCTGCAGTTGCTACTTTCAGTCCTAATCTGTTTGAGCATAACAGTCCTAATCTGTTTGATCATAACAAACCCAAAAAAACTACTGCAATTATTGCCAAAACTGGTTAGTGAGCTTGCAAGTTATGCAAAGAACAGCTTCTCCTACTCCATCCCAAGAATGCAAAGAGAAGTATGGGGTAGGAAGTCAGTCTGGCAGATTTTAAGGAATTCTGGTTAGTCATTTAATTTAAGCCTATGCTCTCCAAGCAGGAAAAGGATGCCAAGTAGGCAATATTTACAGGTTAAAACAATGGAAGTACTAAAGATGCCACCGGCACAACCAAACAGCCACATCTGCCACTTGTTATGGGACAATAATAAAATACTTAATTAGGAATAGAAAGACAAAGTCAGTGTGACTATACTATTGACAGACTCCATACCATCCCACAGCACAAAAACAGATCAAAGAATGAAGTTCATTTGAAGAAGAGTTTAAAATTTAAAATAAATGTAGTGAGCTTTAAAAACCTGGACTTTAAGCTAGACAGATCTCCCCTCCAGCCCCACTCTTCAAAATGCATGCAGTTACACCAAAGAAAACAAAACAAACCAAAAGAAACCACAAAGCAACATGAGAAAGCTGGTGTTTCCTTCCACTGGCTCTTCATCTTACCATGACAAGCATGGTAACAGCTTTGGAATCACAATAAGCTTACATGGATTTACTTCCAAAATGAAGTAATTTTTGAAAAGTGACAAACCTTTATACATTAGATATACAATTACTGCCTTACATTACAAAAAAGAATATTCAGCATAAAAATATTAGAGGTTTTACTTTTGCCACACTCACTTTGCAAAACAAAATACCTTTTAAAAGGGAGCAACTGATATAAACACAACCCAAAGAACATGCATAATTACACTTAAAAATTATTTTTAAAATAGCAGTTATTCTGTTTTTCTATCTGTAGCAAACATTCCCCTCTCTCAAAGTTACCACTTTTCTCCAGAAAAAAAAACCAAAACCATTTTTTAGATATGTACAGAATATATGCATGTTGGCCCAGCAGCTTACTTAGTTTTAGCACACATTCACTCAAATACATTCCACCAACCAAGTTCTTAAGGACAGAAAAATGACATGTAAGGCCAACTCTCAAAACACCTAAAGATACACTAACTTATTAAATATTGCATCATCCTTCAACACAGATAAGAATCCAAAGAACAACAATGCTGCACGCCATAATATACATAAAACTCTGACCTTTGATTGCTCAGACACATCTGTTCTGATACTTCCAAAGTCCTAAGAGGCCTTGGTCTACTTATGATTAACCATCAAATTGCACATTAAAAATGTTGATGTTCATTACATAGGTTTAGACTTCCCTAATGTAATTCAGCCCTACTGCTTTTAAATTATGTAATATTTCTCTGAAATGAGGTATTGCAATAGCACAAACATGCACACAGGTATATGATCTATTTTGAATTCCAAAGGGTCTTCCAAAGGCTCAGACTTCCTGTACCTTCTGAGAGAAAATTTGAAGTTTGATAGCGATTCTAGTGTTGTCCTTTCAGAAAACACTTTTAATGGCAATACTCTTGCACATTTTTCCATTGAGAAAGAAAATCGGTATATGTAATTTCTTTCTCAAGTAACAGTGCTTTTCATGCCCTCAAAGCACAGAGGTTAAAATAAATAAAATCAGTATATGACATCTTGTCAAAGAAAGCTTAATTCTAAGGAATGGATTCTGAAAGTAGAAACCTAATAGGAAAATTATGGTCAATGGAACAAAGCTATCAAGTTACATAATGAAATAGATTCAGTCACAAATACAACAAACTTTCTACCTGCATTGAGAAAGTAGCCACATAGTCAACATAATCATCATGTTACCTAAAAGCTCAAGGAAAAAATAGTGATGTACATTATGTGTAAACTGACTCTTCCATTCCACAATCTCAGTCCAGTCTGAAAACAAACTGGTATGTTTTTGAAACCCAACATGGTTTTTTCCAAGATCTGGATGTTAAGCACAGTAAGTTCAATTTATTGAAATTGCTAGAATGAAGGTAAGAGAGGAAGAGTCATTACTTACAGAAAATACTTTGACCACTGAATATTTGGCATAATCAACATGTTCTTATCTCTAATCATTGGTGAAAAGATTGTGTGGAAAGCTGATTTTCTACACAAGCATTTCATGTAACTATTAGGAATTTAAGCAAAATTAAGTCAAATAACTGTTCAAACTGAAGTCAAAGAGTTAAATGCTCTGAAAATCCAAACAGCTGCATGTGCAAAAATATACACTGACATCAAACAACCTTTCCACTACAATGTAACACTTCTAGGAAGAGACATGCAGCCCAGGTTAATCCATAATGGCAGGAACCAGCATGTACTATATGTAGCAGCTTTATGAGAAGTTACTTCTCCTAATGACAATTTCCTGATTGAGCCAAGTTAACATTACTGAAGTGCTTTTGATGTGTTCCTTCTGTTTAGTATCGTCTACTAAGCATATAGCAAATTTCTTCATCCTTCCTATGCCAAAGGAGATTTCTACTTATTCTTCCCAACCAGACTGACTGCATCAAGCTGATGTAAAAGAGTATTTACAATTAATTTTGCTCCTGTCCTTTTAAAATCACTGTTTTACAAAAATGAAGGTCTGAAGGAACCTGAATCTTTTCGTCTGAATCTTTTAGTGTAGATTTTGGCAAAATAAGCTGCCTCAAGACAATCAAAGAAATAACATATAAAAAAAAAAACTACAGCAGACCTCAAAACTAAACAGCTTGTCAGTGAGAGCACAGAAGAAAGAAAAAAAAAAGGTATTTTAAAAGCAGCTGTGATAGCTGAAGGCCTTATTTCAGTGTGAAACCATTGAGAGAAACAAGGACGATACCAGCAAGTGAATCATGACACAAGATTTGTAGGAAAGAAAGCAAAAATATACACTGATCTGACATGAAGAAATTCTTTTTAGCACTTTAAAACCATCAATCTGTGTAACACTTCACATATGAAGCAAAGCACACTGCTAAGGAATTCAGAAAGATTCTCTATAGCAGTTCAGACTCCTCTTTCTCCATTCATTTTCCCAGCATGGCCAGACTGACACACCAAAGAGAAGGAGGAACAATAGTCCAATCTGACTTCAGGCACTGTGTCTTAGTGTAAGTTGCAACTGCTTTAAGCCTGTTGAAATAAATGAGAACTATCCTGTTCTTCCCACAACTGATGCAGGAAAAAGGATTAACATTGGATTTCAATTAATTCTAGGAACACTGGAGTCCCAATTTATCTGACCACAGCCAACATGAATTTCAATTCTGGTTATAATGCACAGTCTAGAACAGCACTATTAAGTAGTATGGGCCCTAAACAAAGAGAAGAAAACACATCAGTTATTTGGGTGAGAGAGGGGGCATTGGAAGGGAGAAACAAACAGAGAATAACTTCTTCTGTATACACTAATGACAGAAGTTTTATAGGTGATTAAGACAGTTCTTCAATGACGTATTTTTATCTCCTCCTCAAGACTCCAAGTCAATAGTTAACCTCTTCCCCTTTAACATAAAACAGAACCTAGTAAACCACATGACACATAACTGCATCTTATTTAGGTAATTTGCCTTATTTCAATTCCCAGACAGGGTTATT
This sequence comes from Ifrita kowaldi, assembly GCA_013398055.1. Lineage (NCBI taxonomy): Eukaryota > Metazoa > Chordata > Aves > Passeriformes > Cinclosomatidae > Ifrita > Ifrita kowaldi. The sequence goes on from VZRS01014162.1 coordinate 19,391, forward strand.
CTAATTGTGCTTATTAATAAGAAAAAAAAATCCCAAACTTACAACAAAAATTAAGTACTTTAAAATAATACATTCAAACCAGAGGGTTTAAAGGCAGAACTGACACTCTTGTCTGGATTCTATAAAAACAAAAAACTGAAACAAACAGAAACAACAAAAAAACAACCCCACCACCACACTACAAAATCTTCAACCATTTAAAACAGCCTCCATACCCATCTTGAAACAGACATCTTAATTGAGTGCCTCTGTGTGTGGTTGTATTCTACCCAAGAGCAAACCACTACCAAAATTGCTACCATTATTTCCCCAGCAGAAAAAGAGGAAGAAATATCCTAAGCTCTACAGAGATAACAAAAGGCTGGAAAAGGGAAGTCAGTATACAGGTTAATTAAATGTTCACTCATTCAGGAACGAAGCAACTGCAACAACTTTAACCAAGCAAATTAAAGCTGCTTATTACCTGTCCCTAATTATATATGTATACATACATATTATGGAATCACCATCTCCAAGTGTTCAAAAAACATGTGGATATGGTGCTTGGGGACATGGATTAGTGGTGAACATGACAGTGGCAGTTTAATGGTTAGACTCAGATGATCTCACGAGGTCTTTTCTGACCTTAACGATTCTATGATATACAGTCTACACACATTGGCCTGCCTCAGCTTTTAGGTTCTTAGCTTTTTGTCCTAATCTTCCTCAGCTCCAACTTGCACACAGACTCCTGTCAATTCTCAATAGCCATCTTAATGAAACACTGTGTATTATATGATTTTAAGATCTACTGGCATCCCAATGAAGTCTTTTGACCGCAAACAACAGGAATTTCAGTTCCATTTCCAGTGCAGTTGCCTATTAGATAGAGCAAGGGCCTTTTACACACGGAACAGACATACTAGTTACTCGTTTCAAAGAGAGAGGGCATTGGAAGGGAAGGAAAAAAGAAATTAATGGAATTATAAACACACACCCTATGAAGAGAAACTGAGGTTCAATCCAAAATGACAAACAAATTTTAGGAAGCAACTACACAACATAGCTTGCATTGATTCAATGGCTTGCAGGCACTGTAAGAGGTAGGTTATCCATTCCCTTCCAAGAAAGCACTCCCACTCCCCTTCCCTCCTGGTACTTGCCTGGTTACAAGGCAACCTGTTTTTATTCACTAATCTGACAGAAACTAACCTAGCCAGTCTTTTGCCTGTTTATCAAGTTAGATTACAGCACAGTTGGGCAACTGTCAGAGGCAATCCATGGGAGAGGGAAAAGGACTACGTAACCCAGAGAGAGGGACATGGGAAGTAGGACTTGTCCCTGGTCTGGCCAACAGCTGGAACTTCATTATTCACTAAGACTCAGAACTACTATGGCCTACCAGATAAACTGCCAATAGCTTACCAATAGACTGCAGGGAACATCCCTGCCTGCACCTGAAAAACCTCCTCAACTTCAACCACATACCCAGCACAACATCAAGAGAGACATTACCAAGTCCAGGAGATGGACACATTGGCACTAAATGTCGTATGTGAACCAAGGGTTTCTTAGACAGCACAGCATTAAGACAGTCTTTGTCTGACTTCTTTTCACCATCCCAGTCCTTCTCTGATGAAGTGTCTAATCAGTTCCCTGACTTATCATCTGTAGCTCCAGCTACAGGAGTAGCTGAGGCAAGTTCTAGGCAGGTGGATGACATTATGCTACTACCAATATAATATCTGCCTACAAAACACTCTTTCCAGTAATACATTGAAGTACAACAGTAACTATAAAACAAGTGATCCAAACAGTTTAGAAGCTACATTTCTAAACCACATCAAATAGTTTTCCATAAAGCAGAAGAAGATCAAAAGGACAAACTTTCAGCTAAATTCCCACCTTCTACTTTGAGAGATGCATAAGGACCACTATGAAGTGGGAAGATACCTGTGTTTTTCAGAGACTGATCAAAACAAAATCTTACTAATGGTTTTTGCATACTCACTGACTTGCATACTCGCAGCATTCTAAATTCCATAATTACCTACATCAAAGTCTCATAAAAAACATTGATTATATTATTTTTATGTAACAATTGTCTCTAACATTAATATTAGTTCAACCACCTCTTTTAGGCAATCTGCACTCTAAGCATTTTTTAATTCATTCAGGAATTTTTTGGTATGTCTTCAGCAGTTCCATCTCCTTCTTGACAGCTAGAAGTGTTGAATGTTCCTCATCTACAAAGTGCACGGACTGCAGACTCCTCCAGAGAGCGTACGAGCTGGTTATTCCGGTTGTCTAATAAAGATGAGTTGTTTAGAAAGATCATGTTGCCTAATAAAGATGAGCTGTTTAAAAAGATTGTGAAGCCTGACAAGTACTATCAGCACTGTTATTTTATGCAATAGACAGTCTGCAAAGCTTATGACATCCTGAGTAACACTGTCAGTAGACACCATCAGATCTGTCTTGTTCTCAAGTATCTCAAGTGACAAAAAAAGATTTGGAGGCAAACAACAACAAACCCACAATGACTTCCTGGCCTGAGGGGCAATCATTAGGACACTAATGACTGGTTTTAAACTATGCCACTTCAATTGAAAAATGATGTCAGGAATGATTTGAAAATAGGACTTTTTTGCTAACAACATTAGGAGATACAGTTTTCTGTCTCCCACATTCCAGCACCAGCAACCAGTATTAGCACAACCTTAAAACTCCATTGCTGCAAATCCCTTATTCTTGGGTTACTGTATGTCTGTTTGCTGCTTTTACAGACTGCAGCAACAGCAAACTTGGCTTCAGCCTGCTTTACACACCTTTTAATTGGCTCCTTACACCAAAAACACTTTGCCACCTAACTGGGTTAAAAAAATTCTTACCCAGATTGGTTTTAAAGACCTCCTGGAGCCTTCTACTAAGTAGCCTTAACAGTCACAGTAGGATTCAGAGACTGTGCAGCTGTACCTGAAATAAATCTTTTATTGCCTTCAAAATTCAACTGATTAAATAGTTCTCCTTTGAGAAAAATAAAAAATGAAAAATAAAAATCAAGGACAATTTTCAACTCATCTGCTCCTCAACTGAGTAATTCTTCATCCAGCCTGCAATATTTTTCAGACATTGCTAGAACTTTTTAGCAAGCTTTTTATTAAGCTGAATAATTTCTGCATCTTCTGATTACAACACAAAAAAATACATGATGGCTCCTATAGCTTTGAAATACCTTACTTGTATAAGGCAAATAGATTTGCAGTCAATAGCAAGTAGAGACAGATGCTTCATTTCTGAAGAAATCTGAGAGCAAACTGGCTCATCTCTAGCTCACCATGCTCGTTTCAAAAGCAGATGGAGTATCTGATTACATTAACTTCTATTTAAGCTATGATACAAGCAAACTGTTTCAGATACACAGATAATGAGTCTAAATATCAGATGTTACATTGGCTGGCTGGCAGAGCAGCAAGCAGAAAAAGCTCCTTCAATCAACTAGATAATGCCTATAATTTAGAGATCTTTATTGGATTCTCAGCTGCTTATAGAGGTCCAGAGGGGCATGCTGGTCAAAACTGCACCCGTGCAGTCCATAACATATCAAGAAGTTACTTTTACACATTATTCTAGCTACAGAAATCTTACTGTTCAATCGTCTTCAGATGGAATTAATGAAGCACAGCAATTTCCAGACCATGTGGAAACTTCAAGTAGTGAAGAACAAAGCTAAATAGAGTTTGGGGGTTGAATTACATCAGCACTGAATTCTATCTGCATCCATTATTTTTATTCTGGATATAATTCGACATACTGATTTTAATCTAAAATTCTTATGAGTTCAGATCCAGGTTACCAAAACCATTTTTCCTCTATCATATGCTATTTAGAGTCATCTGAAGTATTTGCAAAAGCACAAATCCACATGTTTTAGTCTAAATTTTACACACAAACACTTTTAGAGGTAACCTTGACTTCACAGTCTGTGCTACTCAGCTCCAGTGCTTTTATACGGGAAAAAAGATTTTATCCATATATCAGTATATGTGTAGTGTGCACATATGTAGCTTTTAAAATACCTTCTTCTTCATAATGGACAAAATTCCCACGACTCAAACAAGAATGTTCAAAGGAATGCACAGGAAAAATATGAAGCACGAAGCAGAGAACCTATAGCAAAAGGTCCCCTGGAAATGAATACCGAATTACCACTCCTGCAAAAATTACAGGAGACATTATGGTTCACTTACTGTGAAAAACACAAAATTAATTCTTTGGGAGAACATTTCTGACCTTATCAATATGTGTAAATATCAATGTGTGAAAATTGCCCTGATGGAAAGGGAAAGGTAACAGACATTGCTCAGTAATGCCCAGTGACAGGACAAATTACAACAGCCACAGGTTAAAGCACATGAAATCCATCTAAACAGGAAAAAATAAAAAAAAAAGAAATTGCAAGAACACAGAAGAAAAGATTCATCTACATTTGGCTGTTAGGGAAATATCCAGTTAAAGATGATGGTCCCTAAAGCCTACCCAAATTCAGACAAAAGCTAACCTCAGAAGTACCTACACTCAGCTAGCACCGCACCACTTCACTCGAAAATTGCAGAAGCACCCCCTATTGCTCTCACCCTGTGTTCCCACCCAGTATGTGCCACGTTCCCTGGCATCTAAGCCAGGAGGCAGGCACAGCTGCCAGACTGCCAAAGTGCTGGGCACTAAAACGGTGTCATGAAGGGAGACGTTATTTTGTTTTTCCAACTGAGATGGCAGCAGTGCTTATTCAGGTTGTGAGAGTTCAAGCCCACGCATCTCAGGGGAATGTTCACCTCCAGCTCACTTTTTATGTGAAGATACCCTTTATCTCCCCCACTTAGGACCTCTTACTCTACAGAAAAGTATGCAAGAATTATGGGCCCAGAACAGAATGTAACATGACCAGAACACAAGGGTCTGGGTAAAACCCTCAGACACTGATAAGATTATCTTAAGTTCTGGTCCCTACTCCTGACATTAGTGAATAAATAGATAAAGTGAGCATGAATTACAGCACAACCTTTTCCAAGTCTTAAGACATACTACTACTTTTTTTTTAGTCTTCAGATTCAATAGTGCTTCTACAGGAATATAGTAGTCTATCCCCTGGACTACAAATGCACCTGTTTTTCTTTTTAAAAGGCAGAACTGTTCATTTCTCTGAATACTTCAGGAACTGGCAAAGACTTGAAATTTGCCTAACACCTGCCTCATACCTGCCAGACTTTTTGGAGTATAAGTAACACTTAACAGGTGTTGCTTTTCTGGCTTGAAAGTGATAATGATGTTTTGGTTTTCTTTACAACCTCCACTAACATTATGTGAGAGTGCCAAAGAGGTTTTTCTTTCATAATTAGCAAAAAGTAGTAAATACTTGACACAAGAATGATCTTTTCCCAGAAGTGTTTCTTAGATAAAGATTTAGAGGTCAATGATCTCTAAAGAGCCTTTAATGAGTTTGACATATCACTGAATGTGAACAATTAAGCTATTTTCTCACAATTCAATTACAGAAGAAAAGTTTATTTATCAGGTTTTTTTACATTACATAGCACTGGCTATGAAACTAATTAAAACTAGAAATACTAAAAAAAAAAAAAAAATCAAGCTGTTTGAAGAGTGAGAATTCCCCAGCCTTACAATTTAAGTTTTGGTACATCCATTTAAATACACCCAGAGTCAGCTCTCTTTAAAAATATATCTTTTTCATTCTAGCAATTCAAGCCACAGAGTTACATAAGACAACCTCAAACTATGTATTTATCTTCAGAAAATGCAATAAATTAAGTTGGACTTGGTGCAGCTGATTCAGGTTAGATTCTGTTCAGAGAAAGATACTGAAAGTTACATTTTAAATTAATGTTGATCATCACTCCTTATTTTCTGCACACTATAAAGTAGTTTTTATCCAATCAAAAACTCAACCACGCATTTGTATCAGCAAGTATCACCAAGCCCACTGGCTCCTTTAGAACTTGGATCTTCCTCCCATCACTTCAGAGTGACTGGTCACTGCAACACTTATTTTATGCAACATATACTTTAGCACAGAGGCTTTTTACAGTCACAAATTAATGTTCAAACTAAAACTTCACACTCTCGCAGTACAAGTTAATATTCTCCACATATTCTTTGTTTTGATAAGTTTTATTCTGCATTGTCTTTACTTTCTTGATCTCTCTCCATCCAGCTTTTCACCTACAAGACTCTTCTATATGAGGCTGCTTACTCCCTTTGTAGATACCCCATGTGATCAGAAAAATCTTCTGATCTCAGTTCCAATTTTTCAGACACCTGAAAGCCGTAAGTTCCATTCAGTTATTTTGTGTCTGGTACAGTTTTGAAAAGGAAGTATCTACTCTACTCCCATCCTCTTGGCATATAGTCAGTATGTTTCCAACAATGATCATTTAGAGATTTACAGTTTTTCTTCTAAACACATGGCAAGCATATTAGGGGAAAGAGCACATTTCCTAACAAAAACCTTGTTTCAAAGTATCATGGTGCACAAGCTTCATAGAACACTGAAGAATTTCTCAGCGGCTCAGAGCAATGCACATGTTCACACCAGAAAGACGCTTGTCCAGCTTCCTCAGGTTGGCATAAGAAACAGAACTTTATTTTACTAGCTTAACCAACACATTTATGTAAAACATTTATCTGCTACTTCTATATCCAAATTCCCTAGTAGCGGTACAAGAAAAAAAAGAAAAAAGGAAAAAACCCACCCCAGAAAAACAGAATATTCAAAGCATTTAATAATGTGTCATGAAAATCATGTTAGAGTTTACTACTGTTGCCCTGGAATGGAGTGGAAAACTGCAAATAGAGGTTTTACTGCTTCATCAGCTCTATGGCCCACTAGCAGCTCCCCGGGAATTTTCCATGTAGTTTGCATTGAGAACTGCCATCACATACTGCAGGGATGCATGCACTTCCATTCTCAGCACATGTGTGTCAAAAGCAGCAAGGAATGCACTGCAGTTCACTCTTAAGCACACGGTGTAAATACACCGTGCCAGTTTCATGTAAGTGTAGCCCAGACAAACAAGATGTCTGCTCAAAATCATTTCACTGATCATAACGAAAGGCTAAAGATTATTTTCCCATGTTTTACCACTTTTTCATTATTTTGGCTCATTTCCTTGTCCCAGTCCCCACATAGCATCACTGTTTTAGACATCAAAGGGAAAAAGAGAATTAGACACAGTGCAACCCTACGAAAAACAAATATTCAGCCAACTAGACAGAAGCACTGACACTCCTATGCTGGGGGGAAGAAAAAAGGCACAAGAGCACTAATGTGCAATAAGCAAACAGGATTGTGCAGAAATCTCAGATCTATTCCTTAATGTAAGGAACTATCTTTGGGAAAAGCCAACTTGTATGCAAGGCATCTTTGTAAGAAGCAAGGAACAGCACCTGACATTGAGAGGTTGAACACCGGTACCAGTGATATCTTCCTTTCATTTATATACAAGATTTTGTTCTTTCTTATAGTAATAAATCTATTCAGGAGTAAAAAGGTTTATTCTTCTCTAAAGAGGAGGGTTTGTGTTTTTTCATTAGACAGTAATTTTATTTCCACAGTCCAACAAGGACCAGGAAATAGAATGCACAGTACATTCTCACTGGTGATGCCAGCTGACACACCAATTCCAAAACCAAAGGGAAATTGGAATCTGCCCTTATTGGTAAAATATAAAAGTTAGGAGGTAACATTTGCAGAAGCACTTAAAGAGTTGCACCTTTGCTTCTGCAAATTCTGATCTACTCAAATGATACTGCTAACCCCAGTTCATACCTAAATCCTTCAGTTTCATGATGCTTCAAGCACAAGCCAGCTGACCATGCTGGAAGTATAAAGTACAGCCAAGGCATCTGCTTTCACTCAGTTCAGTGTTAAATAAGCACTTTTCAGCAAGGACATCAGTCCAATCACTCAATACTACAGCTGTCCCATTTGTTCTTAGCAAGAATAGAACAGCATTCTAAACTACTTCTGTGATACTCATTCCATCAGAGCAGCACATTTTACTGCAGCGTTAGGAGATGCAAAGAGATGCCCCGAGATGTCCCAGGTGTTCACACAGGAGAGCACAGCATCAGAGGCAGCAATTTGCTGCTCACCTTTGCCTCACACTGATGTGTCCTCTGGGCAGACAAATACTGTAGTCAGAACTTAGCTTGAGATTTAAGAGACTACATGTGCACATCAGTTTTGTTGACATGATTTTGGTCCTCTGTTACATAAGCAATAGAGCACAGAGAATTACCTAGGACAGAGTGGGCTTGAGGCTGTGATATGTCAACATGGCACACCTTCATGAAATAAGGGACAGCACCATGCTGAGAGGCAGACTGGCAATGTTTGCCTGAGCACAGTGCCTCGTTAGCACAGCTACCTTGCTTTTGGTACTGCCCCTAGACTGCTCTGTGCAGCTCTCTGCACCTCAGACATGTGCCCAGCAGTACTCCTGAACGCCCTATGTTGACTCGCGACACCTCATTTCTCTTGTTCTGCTTGCTCTTGACACCAAGTTTTGCAAGTCAACAGCATGATGTAATCCTTTAGTGAAAAGATCCAAATATTCTTGTTATTGAAACAAAACTAAAAATCTGTATGTTGAGCAAGACAACTAGAAGTTTTACAAGTACTATTGGGTAATAAGACAGCAATTTCTTCAGCTGCTCTTCATTTATCTGATTTGGCCTTTGTTTATTGGCAGTCAAACATCAAAATCCCAAAAGAAAAATGTCACTCTTGTCAGAAAATACTGCCTGGTAAGTGGCAAGAATGACAGATCAGATGAATCCCGTATCTTCGATATCAAAGATTCCATTTCTCAGAGAGTCACCTTTCCTTGCACTCATTTTCATGAACAGCGCTTTAAGAGCCTTTAAGTGAATAAAGTATTAATGTAAATGGAACAAACACAATTAAATTTTTGAAATTAATTTCTCACCCTAGCTGCAATGTCAGCTGACAGTTTCAGATTAAAATAAATAGACTTTATACCACAATATATTAAAAATCTAGAACAATCATACTTACTCCAACTGGCTTTTAAGACAGAATAATGTGGCAGGGTTTTAAAAAAAAAAAGCTTTCTTGCTTTTGTGGTGAACATCAGCATTTATGCCTGCCTGAGCAACAACGAACTCAGTATTTTCAAAGAGAAACACCAGTTTTGAAGTCTACTTTAGTTAATGCTGAAGTAATGGAGAAAACAGTATTAAATATTAATTCCATTCAAAAGCAGAATTGACCTGAGGAGGGTAACCAGCCACATAAATCCATATTACCACCACACAGTAGACATCTCAAGACAATTCATACTCCACAGATTGTTAGTTCTGTGTATTCATGAGCTAATGTTATAATACATTAGAAAGGACTGACAAAATGAAAAATAACTTAGCTTTTCTAAAAGCTCTATATTTCACTAAAATATCTCTCATATGTTGATAATAAAGCAATAGCAATGCTGTTAATTGAATTGTCATACTTGAGCAATGAGACAAAGGTAAAATTTGAGCATGTTTATGGTTTTAAGTACATGCATGGTACCTATGGAAATCTTTACTGATTAATCAGAGTTGTTTGGAGACAATGGTATTTTATTTTACAGTGATGTAGGGAAAGTACAAATATTTACATGAAGAGTATTAGTTCATCTTCAATTTGTGCAAACTGTCATGTGAACAGAATGGAGACTGTATTATTGCATGATCTTTCAAAAGATGATGCAGAAAGCGCACAGAAACTGCACTGATCATTAAAAAAATCTGCTAATGAATATGAAAACTATCCACAAAAAGAAAAGCTAGAAACCACAAATGAAGAATGAAAACAAAATTAATGTGATTTTGCCCACTGGCAGTTAACAGAGTGATACTCCACTCTAAGGCTTAAGCCATTTTACTGCAATTGTGTTGTTCTAAGAGAACTCATCATTATCAACAGATCAAGGTAAGTTTAAAATAAAAATAATATATTTCACGTTCTGCACTACAGCACCTAGTAGGTACATACAGAAGTTAAGTGTACCAAGCAGCAGTCACCCAACCAGACTCCTCTTACCTCTCTAGTTTGTAGATACGGAAGTCACAAAAGAGAGCCTTCTGAAAACATTTGAATTCTTCAGTCAAATTATTTATGTATTAAACATAACAAAAGGGAAAGGAAGATACTGAAGTGCTACATGAGCATCAACAAATAGCATTTTGGAATAGAAAATCATCATAAATTAACTAGCTAATAAAAAATTCACAGTTAAATTACACAAATACTTACAGTGCTTTCATTTGCACAGTCAAGAATGGCCAAACAAAAACAATTATACCAAAAATATAGGTTACGATAACATTACAGAAAATTAGAGGTAGCATTTAAATTACTAAATCTGAACCTCCGTATCTTTTAACTAACACTGTACATAGGTAAGAACAGTTGACATGCCCAATCTGACTCCTAAGCAAACAGTAAGGTAATACAGGTAATAATTAATTTGTACTTTAGAAATTAGAACTATTACCATTTAATAACTGTTTAGAAACTCACTAGAATCTTGTTGGACTTCCAATTAAAAAAGCTGAATTATGTACCATTCAGCTCTCTTACAGATCTTTATTGGACAACACGTTTTTTTTCTTGTCCTAGTTACTACATCAGAAGGCATAAGCTAAAACATCTACTATGTTTCATTCCAGAACACATGAAAAAAAAGTACAAAATTACACATCTCAAGGAAAGGAGTGTTAACTTTCAAAGTATACCCACTTCAAATAAAGCCAGTTCTTCAAGAAAACTATAAGGAGAAAAACTTGCACACAATTCTACATGTTTGAAACACAGTTTCAAAAACTGAAGCAATTTGAATACTTGCAACTCTTCAGTGCTTATTATGGTAGAACACATCTAACTTTAATATATATTAATAAGTCTTCCCACTTCACAGATGGGAACCAAGAGGGAAAAAAAATGGTTTGTCTAAATGATGAATATAAAAGGATTGGAAACAGACACCCAGTTACACAAGTGTTTGTCTAGCATCCTCATTATAACTAGCTTCTTTTCAGTTTAACTAAAACTGTTTCAGCTTTTGTATTGTTAGAAGAGCTTGAAGTCACTTCCAGTTATTTAATTCTTCGGCAGAGGGTACACAGCTTATTGGACTTAAGTTGAAGCTTCCATCTTACTTCTGAGGAAACATGGCCAAGCCAAGGAAAAGTAAGATTAAACACATTAGCTTTCCCTTGAGGTCTAAAACACTTACCTAAGATACACCAAACTGCCACATGAAGAATTTAAGGCTCATACATCACAAAAGCCAGAAAGTCAGCTTGAGAGTTCTCTGGTGCCAGACCAAAGCCCTGCTGACCAGACACGGATTTGTTGATTCAGTTCAGGCCCCTGAATGTGTCAACTACAAGGCCTTAATTTTCTGTAAAGAGAGGGTCTGCACCAGAAAACATTTGTAACAGTCTCTTTGCAATCTCCACGTTCCCTGACACGAGCATCACCATTGCCTTGTCCTCCAACTCCAGGACAGATACAAGAGCTTCACCTACCCCTGCAAACAGATGATGTTCTGGGGTTGCACTCCTGCAGCTGCACTGGAAATGCCTTGATTCCCTCGGACCCCGCTAGCTGAGCAACTGGGTCAGGCACAATCACACATGGTGACTGAGACACAAAAACAAGGCTCTACAAAACTGGGTGAGCTATCAATCCCAAGAAATGGGAGAAAGAAAAATGAGCAACTCTTCTGTCTTCTCCCAGCAGCATCATCTCCAACAACAGATTCCTCCAAGTGTTTTGCAACACTCTCGGACTCATCCTAGCCCTTGACAAGCCCACTCAGCTCAGTAACCCAACAAAAAGCTAACCCAGCAAGAGAATGGGTTCTGTCAGTTTTCTGAGCAGAGTTGATTTACCAATCAGGCAAGCACTGAACCAGCAAAAGAGGAATTATAGTAGCATGCAGCCAGGAGCGGGACAGCCTCTTTCAGCAGCAAAGAGTTGGCGAAACCCATCGTGCAGAACCTCATGTATAAAGCTCCAAAACAAAGAACCGATTCAGGAAAAGTAGTCACTATAGCACATGCATTTCCTTCTTTTTTAAGGAGAAAGCCTGCCTTCAGAGTACAAATCAGTATGTACAGAGAGACCTGTACCATGTAACCTAACAGCTGTAAGAGGGAAACCTTGATTTTACATCAAGATCATATTAAGGAATGGGTGAGAAGTTTTGTGTTTCTTCAGACACCAAACAAAGACACGTTCAAATCTACACAATACCAGAAAAAATATGTTCCACGTGAACTTCGCTCAGGTGTGACTCTGGCACTGAATTTTTCCTCCATTTGAGGCAAAAAGGCCTCAAGGCATCTGCAGTTTAAATGATAATCTTCAAACGGTACACGAATCACCTTTCTTTTCAAATGATGTTATTAAATGTTTTCTAATAATGACAAAGCCGTAAAAAACATCGAACACCTAATGGTAAAATACCATCAATGAATTGCTCTAGGAAATGGAAAAGTTGATTCTTTCAAGCCTATACAAAATACAGAATTAATCCTGAGAACAAGAGCTATCAATTTAAAAACAATTCCCTATAAATTTAATCAATCTGACTTTGCTTTGCAACGGAAGCATGTACATACATACAGATTAGCGTTGTATTTCCCTTACTGCCCTCTAAGCTGCTGAAATTAAATATTTATTTCTGTAAACATAAAAAAATTTCTCCTTGAGGGGGAAGACACCAAAGTTGACACCATTATGAAATTTTCAGGTAAAGTGCCAATTTTGAACAACAAAAAAAAAAAGGATGCTTTCCCTTTCTATGCCCCATTGCTCTAACTTTGAATAGTAAAACACTTCCTTTGTTTAAAAAAAAAAAAGACAAACTTTTTTTTTCATGTAAAAAAATACATTAGAAAGGTTGCAGGCATTTCAAAAGGCAAAGATCGTTGCTGTAATTGACATGCACACATTTGATAACTTCTTAACCTATTCATCGAGACACTTAGAAGTTCACTGTGTTTGCTGAGAAACAAAACATCCCCGGAAAAGTGCTACACAGAAGACTTTGTAGGGGCACCTGCATTTTTAACTCTCAGTTTACCTGACTGACTTCCCCACACTCCTTTTCAACTAGTACAGTACCAGTGCAACTTTACAAAGCCAACCTCCTCAAAAGGTCAATTCTACAGTACTTTACTCCTGAAACATTACAGACAACATTACACTGTGCGGACAAAAACTGAATTATATGCTTAAATTTCTGTTTGTTCTGACCTGTCTGAAATCTAGTCTACAGGAATAAGTAACATCTACGCAATGCATATAAATCTAGTCGAGTACACATATCATGGACAGAAAAAAGGACAAAAATTTCAAAGCTGACAATAGGATTTCTGCAAACTTCACAAATATATTTCAAGAACAGAGCTGGCTGCAAGATCAGTTTAAAAAAAGATATGTAACTTATGCACAGAATACATCACAGCAAAAAACACAAACGAGAAAAGATGACAGCATGTAGTTAACCTAATAACTGAGGCAAAGCATCAAAAAACGAAGGAAGGCAGAGACAGCATGAGAAGTATCATAGAATGATACATATCATTTGAAGATGAAACCAAGAAATTAAAGAGGTTTCAAGAGCTACGGAACAGATCCAAGAAAAAGTTGAGCACATAGAGCAGCATAAAGGACTTTTTGTGCTGCATTCTAGCTGGAGTATATTCTAGACAAGTCACAAAGCAGGAATCAGCCTAATGTGACATCTTTATTTAAAGCAGATAAAAAGATGGGGAAAACACAAAAATTGTCTAAAATATAAATGGATTTGCCCATCTGAAAGCTTTGACAGTTTGTCACATCTAAAGCTCCGTAGTCTCTGCACTCTTGCAAGCCATTCAGGAAGGCGACGAAGCCTCAAACAGTGTGCAGGCACCCGCGTTACGCTCTTTTGTTCACAAGGGGTAATTACACCAGACTGTGGCTGGATGTTAGGCCCACTCAGAGAGTAACTGAAACCCACAATGCAGGTTCACAGCCTCGCCAGGCACAACAAAACATGTGCTTTAACACAAACATTTGCCAAAAGCAATAAAATGCATGTTTCATAGTACTAATATATCGATAACAGCAAACCAAAGTACAAATCATTTGAAGACAGAAAGCACAAGAAGAACACAGAGAAAAAAAATATCCCATAAAAATTTAAAGGGACTAAGTGACAATCTGTCAGAACAGACTTTGTACTGCCTCCACTGTACTGTTCAGGCACTCTCTTGACTATACACAGGAAGGCAGCAAAGAGTCCGCAATCCAATAATACGTGCTAGGTATCATGCTAGCACACCACAGTCTGGGCTCATATGTTTCTTAAGACAGAAGACACATCATTCCCATTCCACAGGCTAGGGGGGAAAAAAAAAAGAAAAAAATAAAATCAAGAAAACATGAAACTACGACGTTCACCAAAAACTTCAAGATTTGAGAGTGTGCATTTTCTTTCACAAGCTACGTAACAGTCTTCAGACACTCTTAAAGCAAGGGGAAAGGCACTCCCAGAGCAGACCACAGCTGGCAGGGGGCAACGTGTCTCCCAAAAACCTGTTCCTTAGTCATGGGATTGGGTGAGCATGCAGCTAAATCCCAAAGCAGCATGGCTGTTGCCAGCTCTTGCTGACCTGCTTGCTTATTTTCCACTCTTAGGATTTCAGACTATCAAAGCAGTTCAGTGCTAGCAGGCTTTTTCTACCCATTACATGACAGAGTTCAATCATGGTAACCTGTGTGGAGCTTTTTGCAGATCAAGATCCAAGAAAGCTACCAAGTGGTCTGTCCCAGCTTTGAATCAGGTAATGCTTTCCTCCTCACAACAATTTCAGAAATTTAGTTCACCCATACCCCGGTAATACTGACGCACAAGGCTGGCATTTAAGTTAAGCCTGCATGGAACATGAGCAATTGCCAGGACATTCTGAAAGAGCAACTACACAAATGCAGAAACAGACTTAGAAGAGAAAGAACCTGTAACCGTACAAACACCTTCAGGCAATGCCTGCACCTTTAATGCAGGCAGTGACCGAGTTCTGACAAACTTGTATTAAGCTGCTCTAACCCAAAAGAGCTGTTGTATGTCTTGCTCTAAACAACAGTCCTGGCAAGAGTAGTAGCAGTCTACTAAAAAGTATTAATGAAAGGTTGTTTTTAAGGTACAACAGTCCTGCTTTGCCAGTTTTTACTGTTTACAAAGCCCTTTTCACACTTTCTGTTATGCTGCAGCTCGAAGCTCATGTACAAAGAACAAATGAACTTCGACGTACACACGAGTAAACATCTGAAATGCTGGGAGCCTTCCTTTCGCCCTAAAACGTGGCAACAAAACACCCATGCGCAACAATCACCGTTAAGCAACACCTAGATACGCAACCTACTTTTGGCCGGCGTTCGTCTTTTGCCGTTTGAGGGGAAGAAACAGGAAAATAAACGAGGAAAAAAACTAACCCAAACAACTCCGACCCCGCGCACGGGGCCCGCGGGCAGGGTC
>VZRS01014162.1:42933-115066 GCA_013398055.1 Ifrita kowaldi
CATTTGTCCCCCCAACTCAAACAGCTCCCCAAGGAGCTCAGGCACCACCTCTGATCACGGATGGGGAAAAGGGAAGAGCGAGTCAGCTGAATATGCAAACAATCCTATTTGCACCCCAGCATGTACAATTCAGGTCTTTGTCAGCATGATGGAGTGCACTCTGTCCAGTTTGTTTTTCTTCTCTGGGATTATCATCCACACCCTTCCCACATGAGCATTATCAAATGCTGTACCTGAATCAGCCTTTTCAAGACAGGCTGCCTGCTGCCTGGTTAATACCTGTCCACCAGCTGCCTATTTGCTTTGTTTAAAAATGATAGCCAGTCATAAAATGTAATATGACATCTACAGCAGCCGTTAAAAAAAACCCAAACCAACAACAACCAAACAAACACCAAAAGCATTTTCCTGGTGTTTTTAGTTGCACAAGCCTTCCTTGGATGCAGCCCTGCCTGGACACAGCCCACCACGACTGGAGCATGATGCTCTCACACCCCGAGGCGGTGTGTTTGGGGAGCTGCCTGCTGCCCACCTGCCTTCTCCCCAGCGCAGCTCCAGCCGCAGGGACACGCGTGGGGTGCGGGTACCAGACAGTCCCACCGCGCCCCAGCCTGGACAGACGGACACCCCGGGCGGGAAGGACAGCGGGGCAAAGGTGCGAAGTGCTTTTGGGACTGTGGCAGCCGCCGGAGCAGCACCGGCAGGGCCCCAGGCCTGGCAGACAATAGCTGTCTCCCTGCTCGCTCTCCCTGCCGGCCGCATCCGACGGAGGAGTCTCATGAATCAAGTCGAACACCCAGCGACAGGCTGGAGAAATCCATTAATATGCGGCCGCCGCCGCACGTCGCCAGCCCCCTGCCTCGCCGCCGCTCACCTGCCTGTCTCACCCCTGGCAGGCAGCGAGGGAACAAAGGAGCAGCGAGCACGGACGGCAGCGCCTGCCCCCGCCACGGAGGGAGGCAGCGGCTGCAGACAAAGCCCGTTTGCCTGCCGCCATGGGTGTGAGGAATGCTCCCGCTCGCCCTATTGTCTGGGGTCCTTTGTGCTCCTCCACCCCCCGGTCCCCAACCGCACAGGCAGAAAGAGTGGGAGCAGGACAGACACGGCTTTGTTGGAGGGAGCCCTCGAATGCGGAAAGCCTCCTGCCCTGGCCCTGCCGTACGTGCCCGTCTGGCTCACGGGCCCACACTGCTCCTGCCCCAGAGGGCAGGGACGGAGCAGGGGCTGCAGAGCAGTGCGGACAGATGGACGCCTGTGATGCCTTTGGGAGGTGTGGAATGGTCACCAGGTCCTGCAGAAGGGCGTGGGAGGGCTGCCCTAGCTCCCCATCGCTGATCGAGGGCTGGTGCCGCTGGCTAGAAGAGGCAATGAGGGAGCAGATCTGGGAGCACGGACTTTGGGATGCACTGAGCACCCATCACGCCACCTGTATCCCTCCCAGCCTTAGGAGCAGCAGAGACACCTCTGCCAAACCTCCACTGCTTTGTCAAGCAGTGGCTGTGGCACCCCCTGTGCGAGCCACGTCTGCGGCTGCAGCATTGCAACCCCTCCAAGTCCTGCAGGGCTGGTGGCAGGATCCAGACTGCCTTGTCTCAGGGCAGAGCTGTAATTGCCAAGCTCTCCCGAGGGGTCAGTCCCCAGCTACAGCACACTGTTGGCTCTCCTCCCACTGCACACTGGCACTGGAATGACCAGGACAGAGAGAAGAAGGGGAAAGCCAGGTCTCTCCAGTGCAGGGAGCAGGGTGTCCCCACGGTGCCCATGCCACTTTGCAAAGGACTACAGTGCTCCCTGGTCCCAGCTGTAGCACGTGGATCAGCTCCAGTGAGAGAGCCCCAGAGAGGTATGGCTCATCTGGACTCAGCAAGCTGCCTTGTGCAGTCCCTGCCCTGGCCACCCTCAGCTGTCTTGCTCCTCTCCCACTGGCACTGCTCACACAACCAATCTCAGCCACGCACAGAAATACCCACAATGATCTGGGTGTCATTTGAATGGCCAATGGAACATAAGCAAAGAAAGAAAGAAAATGTCCAAACCTAAGGGAAAACCTTGTTTCTGAGGGACAGCACCTAGGACCACAAAGGAGCCCCAGTACACTCCCACTCCACTGTTTGGACAACAGTGCTGGGAGCTCTGGCACAAAACAACAGGGTCCAGGAAAAAGCACCAGGACACTTACTGTAGGTTGCTGCTGATGGAGCCTGAGGGTGTCCACAAGGGACAGGGATGGTGAGGAGGCAACATACAACTAAGTCCATTTCTCAGTCTTGTTCTGGAAAAACAGTTTCTGACATTTTCTGGTACTAAGGAGTGCCATTAAAGAGGAAGGCTCTACCCGAAGTGCAGTTTCTCTTCCTATTTTTTCATTATATTTGGTATATTTAAAATAAATTCTTGCAAAAAACTTCTATGGCCACCAACAAGGAGGTCTCCAGAAAAACTTTGTTCAGGAATACGTTTTTGCTAAAGAAAGCTGTAAAATTCCTACTTAAAAAAAAAAAAGAAAAAAAGGGTAGAAACCTTGAATCTAAACAGCATCACTTCCTTCTCTGAGTTTTCCTCCTTCACAGTGAAGCCTCAGCAGCTTCAGTATGTTTGTGCTTTATGAGCAGGAATCATAGAGTTCGATGGACAAGAGATTCTCAGCAACATCTAAGTTGCAGAAGCAAGGCAGTTGTTCCCAAGCCACCAAATAAGAGAAGATCATGTGACAGCAGATAAAGCAAAAAGCCAGATAGAAGCAAAAGGCCTTCATCTTCAAAAAGTCAGAGAAAGTGGAAAGACTGGGGGAAAGCAGAAAGACCTGGGAAAGAAAGGGGAAAGACCTGCTGGGCAGCAGGTTGTTGGCAGAGCTTCTGGCCTCTCTCCATGTCTCTTCCATGACCCCTTCCTGCTTCCCTAGGCGAAAGGGGACACAGCAGCTCTGCTCCCCCAGGCCAGCACCAAGCTGGTGTACCTGCAGAGTGGCATTTCAGCAGCTGGAGGACTGGTTGCATCAGCTCTAATACAAGAGCCACTTTGAAATCAAAGTTTGGAGGGGCTGCCTGGGTTAATGAAGCTGATGGGCATGGGATGAGGTGTAACTCTTACAAGGCACCTCTTACTGAAAAGCAGAGAACTTCCCCCATGCTTCTTTTGGCTCCTGCAGAGCATTCAGATCAGTTTGTAACTTATTAACACCAGCACTCACATGATCAGAGTTCAGCAGGTGTTTAGTTGCTCTTCTGGAACAGCAGACTCGAAAAGCATACTGCACAGGTTTCCTAGGAATAAAAGAGACATGCAGAGAAATCCTGCACTGCCCATCTGCTCAGAGACATCCACTGCACCACTTTGGGTCATGAGACAGGCTTTCCTCACCACCTCGTGCCTGAGGAATCAGCTCTGCTCTGCTACTGCACCCCTCTCCATCAAGGTCCTTCCTCCACTTGCGACAAAACAATTTTGCACCCAAGTGATGCCCAAAAGTGTACCCAGGTTTAGGAGGAAGTTCTCTGCCAAGAAGGCAGATTACTCTGCATGTTTTAAGTGTCTCCCCTTCAGCTGGAATTGTACCTTAATCTAATTACACCTCCAGTGCTCCAACTTAAAGTGTTCAATATATGATGTCACTTGGAAAATTAATCACTTTGCCACTGGACAAGCAGCGTGGGTAGCAGAGTCAGTGTGGCACCGCAGCGTCAGACGAGAGCAATGGGGCTGTATCTCCCAGCACCAGGAGTTGTGTGCAGGGAGACACAACAACACAGTGTTCCCACAGCCAGCCTCTTGTCAGGCCGTTAAGCCCACACAAGCCAGCTCACCTCCAAAAGAAATGCAGAGTTCACAGGGCTGGTTTTCTATCTGCTGCTCCTGAGAGGCCTTTCCTTTAGGGGAGAAGTGACCCTGGCAGACATGGAGCATGGTCACCCCAATGGAGGCACCAAGGGTACACACAGAGGACCTGCAAGAAGGACACAGTGGAAAGGAAGGTGAGAGCTCATTGCTGATCAAACCTGGGAGAGAAGCGCTGATGGATGGAGCTGTGAGTGCAGCCTTTCAAAGGTATCACTGGGCAGGATGGCACCAGGAACAAAATCAAATCAAGAGTTTCTGAGCAGGTGGCATGCTTCGAATCCTGCCTGGCCTGGGATCACTCTACTTACCATGATGTATGTCTGTTGCAGTGATCAAGTTACCCAGCAAGAAGAGGTTACACAGCAGTTGTAACTCCCTCCCCACCAGCAGAGCAGCCAAAGATCCTCTGCTACCCTTGGATTCCCTGCGGGCTCACAAGCAAAAGAGCCGAAAAGGTTTCAATTGCTGTGCAGCTACTGCCCAAACCAGTGTGCGTAACAGCCTGGGGCCTGATAGCCAACAGACAAGGTTACACGGAATTGCAGCACGATGCACAGGTGTGCTTCCTTGCTTATCCAGACCTGCAGATGTCCAGAGAGCATATAGTTCTGTTGTTTAGAGGGGCTTGTGTACATACTTTATAATGAACGGTACTTGTGGATTATTCTTTGTAAGTATCTGTGCACTGTGAAGGTCAGAGTTAAGAACACCCAAGTAAAGTTCCTGGAAGCATTCTTCATTTCTAAGCATTTTGTCAGAGCAATCAGTGATTTATCAACCACTTCTGGCACCAGATGAGAACATGCTGCTATTGCTTATTGTGACCCATAAAGGGTCACTATTTCAGCCCTATTAGAAGCCAGATGTTCATTGCTGTTCATCAGTGCCTAATGCCAAACCTGCACGGGCGCATCACCTGTCATCTCTAATGAAAGGCAGGGTCTGGGGAGAATGAAGTTCAGAGCCTATTCCTTTCTGTGTGCTATTAAAAGGCATCACTAAACACAAATTACTTTTTGTCTGGTAGGAGAAATCATCCCTTCTCCCTCATGTTTGCAGAAGCAAATACAACTGGAGAAAGGAACGAAGTTCCACTTCTGCAGCCACTTACCAGAAGAAATGATGCATTTTGACCATCACGATCATCTGTTTTCCCTGCAAAGATGTACTAACAAGGTCCTTACTTCTCAGTGACTAAGGAGGAGGGAAGAGAAACCTTGACCGCAAAGAGGAAGTCAGTCTCTGGGAAACAGGCAAAGAGGATGCTGTTAAACATTTCAGGAAACACTAGGGGAAAGATGGGGGCAGACAAGTTTTGAAAGTTTTGATTTCCCCAAGAAAATGAAATGCCTATTTTAAGTAGACGAGAAATGGCTTGTGAGCCCTCTCTCCTGGACAAGTTTCTCCTATGGTAGTCAATACTGTAAAGGGCTGCAGAGGGGGGAGCACTCTTGACTGGATTGATTTACAAGGTAAAAGTGACTTTTTTTTCCCGAGGGAGAATTAAACTAGACTCATGCCCTGGATGAAGAGTGTTTGAAACCCTCCTGCTTGCACCAGAAGTGCAGGAGCTCCTGCCACTGGAGCACAGGCACTGCTTAGCCCAGGACCACCCCAGAACTGCCTGAGTGGCATCTTTGTGGGAGAAGTCAAATACTTCAGATTCCCTTTTCAACCAAGCTACTTATGCTTTGAATCTGTTTTTGTTAAAGCCTTCTTATTTTAATTAAGAAAGTACTTGCTGAAAAGCAGTACCCTGCCCCTTTGGTTACCATTAACATGTGTCTGCTGAGACCGCCAGCAAACCTTTGAGATGCAGCAAGGCTGAACTCAGTAGTTCTCAAGGAGCTATAACAACCCTTTAAGTGTAGCCTGGGAGAATAATCATACTCTCAGCAAACCGAGGATACAAAACTACCTTGAGAAATTCAGCTTTTGGGTCAACAAAAGCCTTATGATGCACAGGAACGGGAGTGCAAAGCTCTGCCCTGGGGAGGAGTAACAACAGGCATCCACCTGGGCTGGGGACAGACTGGCCAGGTAGTTGCCCAGTGGAAAAGGAGCTGAGAGTTACAGGCTTGCCAAGCAGTGTGTGAGTAGCAGTGTGCTCTCATTGCAAACCCAAACTGCACATCAGGCAGTGTCAGGGGCAGCGTGGCCAGCAGGCCTTGGAGAGAACATAATTCACCACTGCTGAGGCTGCACCTGGAACAGAGCTGGAATAGCAGGCTTCATGAATGTTATGGGTCCCAGAGAAGTTAGGGATTCATAGAATATCTGTTCATTTTTATTATTAGAGAAAAAAGAAAATCAAGGAAAAACTCATAAGTGACAATTTTCTCCCAGTTCCCATGTCTTTATAAGTGGCCCTACATCACCATGTTTAGGATGTGTATCTGAGAAAGAAAGGTTTCCTTCCAAAGGAGAGTTTATTGTAGGAAGAAGAGTTGAGAAAGGCAACTAAGCTCTGTGCTGTCCAGGACACAGGCGGTGCTGCCAGCAGCCTTCCTGCCAGGAGGACATAAGCGAAGGACAGAAGGAAAAAAAGAAAAACAACATGGTTGACAACCTTCCTGCCCTCCTGCAACCCTACCAGCATCACAGCAAGATTCTTTTGAGATGACAGTGTACTAATAGGTGGTTTTGACAGGGTAAGGTGGAGAAGATCAGATAGGAGAAAATACATCTGCACTGAAATGGCCGTGCAGTCCTTGATCTCCTTTGAAGAAATGCATTGCTTTTAACCACCAGGTGCCTGTCCCCAGCGCAAGCCCAGTAGGTAAACAGACACAGACAGTGTTTGTAGCAGGAAGCCAAACCAGAAAGGAATTTTATCCACCCAGAACAGGCCCCTGCCTGGGGCAGCTGGGAGACCTCTCTAGCAGTCAAACACCAACACCAGTGAAGGTCTCACCTGCTCACACACCTACTGCTTCTCTGCTCTTGCTGGCAGGGGGCTGGTTTTCGCCTCTGGAAGCTGAGACACCCATCTGCATTGACCGAAAACCAGTGTTCAACAACAATTATTAAAGGCTACTGCTGCTCAAGCAGCACCAACAAGCATTTGGCTGGCCATGCTGACAATACTACAGATAATATAGGTGAGCCCCCCTGCTCAGTCCAAGGGAAACAGCCCTCTACTCACCACTTGGGCACTTGCACACAGCCTAAAAATCTCAGCTGTTTGACTGTTGCTCATGGATTATTCTCTCCTCCCTTCTTGCCTCTCATCCCTCCACGAGCCCACTGTCCTTCCAACGCAGGACAGATTTTTTTCTGGAGAACATCAGCACCTCTCCACAAGACCTCCCAGGCACCAGAGGTGATGCACAGCAAGACAGCAGAGCTTAATCCCCATATGTTATGTGGTTTTTTTCATCCCATTGCCTTCCTTTTACAGCCTAAGTGTGAGAGACTCAGGCCAGACCCCAGCCTCCATCTGCAGCCTGGGATTATGATCTGAAGCATAATATTTCTTTATGAGCAAATTATCACCAAGACTTCAATGCGCTGTTGGCCTTTTAAAAAACTAAGTGTTTAGTATTTTTATTTCTTTCTGCTCTGCAGTTTATGGCTCCCATAAATC
Source organism: Ifrita kowaldi (assembly GCA_013398055.1). NCBI lineage: Eukaryota > Metazoa > Chordata > Aves > Passeriformes > Cinclosomatidae > Ifrita > Ifrita kowaldi. Next base: position 50,357 of record VZRS01014162.1, read on the forward strand.
AGATGACAGGCTGTGGCACAGAGGGCTGATCTGATCTGTGGGAACAGGGAAAGAGGCGGGAGAAGGGAGCACTGACAGAGTCGTTAACCAGGGGGGACCTCTCCACCCTGCTGTAAGCATCCCCCATGGGGAAGGCAGGATGCTGCCCACCTGAGGCACTGCTCACACCCATGCCAGCACCTTCTCCTCTGACACTGAGTTTAAAAGCCTCATTTCTTCTACGCCACACCACCTCCCTGTAAAAATTGAAAACCCACTTCTCTCTCTCACAGGAGGAGTGATGGATCCACTAGGATTCACAAACTGTTCCATCACTACAGACATTAGAGCTACAGGGTGTCAGGACACACACAAGCAAAGTGCTGACCCTCTACACTGGTAAACCAACCCACACAACTGAAACAATCAAATCTGACCCAGTGTATTGCTGATCTAGAAACCTTACCTTGTAGCAAATTAAGGATGCTGCCATGGTTAAAAGTCTGTTTCAGAGTTGGAAAGTTGGTGCTGAAGTCCCAGGTCTCACAAGTAAAAGACCTAATCCCTAAGGACATTTACTCACTCAGAGATGCACTAAAGGTCATGCTATGAAGCATCCCAGCAAGCAACATTCAGGGAATCCTCCTCCCCACATCTCCATGCTTCCAAATACTGCTAAAATCTGAGCTATAGTCAGCCTATGCCCTGTCAGGGAAATGGGATCCACAGCCCTTCCTTCCTCCTGCCCCTGCCACCTGCTTTAATGACTTGGACTCTACTTCAGGACAGACGCTTTCCTACCTGCACGCGTGTGCATGCCTAACACTGCTGAGCAGGCCATCATCTTCACAAAGACCTCACAAGACAAGTAATGTATAATACTGCAAGGACTTTGTTGGACTGGGGCTCGCAGGGTTCTTCAGTGAGCCCGGGTTTATTGCTAGCTGGACTGCTTTGCTCATTGGTAAGAGATAGTCTTTCTTCCTCCATGCTCAACGCTGCTTTGCTAGGGCAGACTTTGGAACAGGTACTTTATCCTCTTGGCTATGCTAGGTTTATGGTTGCACATGATGATCTTAAAGGTCTTTTCCAACCTAAACAATTCTGGTTCTAAGAGAAAGGGAACACAGGCAGCTTACTGCTCTTTCGAGGGAAGGTCTGTGGTGGGCAAGAGGACTTCTGCAAGGACAAGCCCTTCCACTGGTTCACATAAGACCAGAAGGTGATATAACTTCATGTGGCAATACTCCCTTGAATACTCCCAAAATGCCAATCCTTCCATTGGTATTTCCAAAACAGTAGAAACCTCCAACAAGAATTTCAAGTCCCATGGATGTTTTGCCTACTGAAGCAAAAAGTGGTGCTCATCATTGCCCTGCCTACAATCCAGTCTCTACCACTGTTGTGCCCTTGACCAGTAAGATTTTACCTGCTATAAAAGGCTGGATAAGCAGCAGGCATTTCTGCCATCCTCAGCAGGGACCCACCCTCTCGATGAGTACTGGCAGCTCCGGGCTGTCCATGCGTCCTTCCATCCCTCCCTCCCACAGTCTGGGTGCCCACAGTGATCCATACAGCACTCAGTGTGACAACAGGAGCCAGGCTGTGACAGCAAGGACTCCCAGTCAGAGAGCACAGGCGAGTCAGGGCCATGCCAGTGGCTCACCCCCACAGCTGGGGCTGTCACTGGAAGTAACAGGATTAGCAGAGAGAAGAGAAAGCTTCCAGGCTAGAATGAAACAGACAAAGTGAATAAGGAGTTCAGGCCATGCTTTTAAGCAAGTTTTGAGCATTAGAGAATCTTTTCAATGATAATGAGACTCGAGTATTTTTAAAAAAGGAGGGAGGAAGAGTAGTGAGAACCTGCTCTCTCCCAGAAAACCACGTTGCTGCACAGAGCAATTTCCAAACGCAGACATCAGTCTGGTCCTCCCAAAATCCGGCTGTAAAGCTAACAACTGCTGTGCTATTAACGTGCCAGATAAGCCAGGCGATAGCACCAGCCAGACTCCTGGAGCTTCAATACGTTCTGGGATCACTCGGACACATCAGCTTTTATCCTGAAAGTATCAGAATCTAGGAGTGTTAAGACCAGGGTAAACATTATCAGTTGTTGTTCTGCCCTCCTGCAGGGACTACAGCTGATCTGTTTGGACAGAAGGGCCGGCAGGAAGAAACAGCACCAGTTTCAGAAAGCTCCCTATTCTCTCCCTGAAAGAACTTTGGGGAAATGCAAAATTCAGTGTGTGCCTCTGAAAGTCAAGCAACTGCTTTCAGTGCTGAAAATGTGCATCTTGTTTCCAGTACAATGTTTTCTCCATTTCGCTCTCCAGTCATCGTGTTGTGGCTGCTGCTCGTGGTGCTAGACATCTTGGTTCCAGGTGGGTGCTGGCAGCCTGGAGCCCCTCACCACCCCAAACCGCTCCCTGCTTGCCACTAAGTGGAGGGGCACATTAGGACAGGGAAAAAAAAAAAAAAACAACCCAACAACAAAAAAGAAGTGAACTAAAGCCAATTAAAAGCACAGGAAAAATGCAGGGAGGCAGGTTGTCATTACCAGAGCTGGAATTTGGCCTGGGTGCCATGGAGATGAAACCCAGCAGATGGTTAAGGTGTACACGGGAAGCACGCATGCAGCACCTGACTATAGATTTAAGACCAATTAATATGACAAAAGAGAAATCTTGACAAGGAAGCCAGAGACCTACAAAATGAGTAAGTGAACCATGAAAAGGGGAGGCTCTCCCATCCAAAAAAAAAAAAAAAAAAAAAAAACAGACGGCGAGCACAAACAAACAGAGCNAAAGCAGCTGAGTGTACAATACCTACAGAGCCGTGAATAAACTGAAGTTGGAACAGATGGAGAGACAAGCAAACTGCTGTGTGCATTAGTTGGCTCCCAAGTAAGAGCCAGCATGGGGAAAAGAGCTTCCCCACAATTCAGGGAGAGAACAATAGGCTCTGGTTCTGCAGCAGCCCCTTCCCCAGGTGCTCAGTGTCCTTCCTGCAGCTTAATTTAAGGCTCACAAGCTGCAGCACTCTCAGATACAAGATCTTAACAAACAACCAGCAAAGCATATTCTTTTAAATAATGAGCCATGTGTCTCTCATTAAAAGAGCCCAGGCACAAGGCAGTGGAGACAGGAGCCTTCTCTGGCAACCCATCACGCAGACACAGACCCCCAACTACATGGCCTTGCCTCAGACTGCATCTGAAACAGGATCAGGGATAACAAACAAGGGCTTTCCCATGGATGGTGACTGCCCTGAAGTGGCTGTGGTCACAGTCCAATGGGCAAACACTTGGTAAACCCCAGCACTACTTGGAAGCACAGAAGTGACCTTTACCTTTGCAGGTGAGAGCAGCTTCACAGACAAACATTTCCAGTGAATTTTGTCTGTCACCTGTAAACTAAAGCCCTGGCCAGGTCCAAGATGAGAAAACAAGCAAGGAGGAGATGAACCAACCCATCCTGGGAATGGGAGTAGGGAGAGGTTAGCATGGTGCAATTAAGTGCAAGGACAGAACCCCCTCCCTACAAGGCTACTTAAAATCCCAACCGCGAAGAAAAGAAGGGAAGTGTCCTGTGGGTCTGTGGAGCACCAGGCACTGCTGCCCCACAGACACCCTCGCCCCGACCCGAGGGCAGCAGCAGGCACTGCAGGAAGGCTGAGCCCAGGCAGCGGCAGCAGCCCCCTCCTCGGGATGGGCTTTCCCTGCAGGTCTGCAAACACGGGACTGTCCCGCCACCGCATCTGGGATGTAAATCCTAAAGATAACAAGTCCAGCTCTACAGACAACATTTATCACCCACTTTAAAGACAGGCAGCTTGGGACTAAGCCCTTGAGGGGCACTCCCCAACCACGGCAAATTCAGCCTGGAAGAAACAAGTTTTAAGTCCTGCCTTGAAGGTGATGAGCCGAAACTTAACTGACTTCAGAGTGAGAGGGCTTTTGCAGAGCCATGTGCTCCCTGGAACGCCTGTCCCCAAAAGCCCCTCCTTTTGCCCATGCTCCTCACAGACCCTGGCTGCTCATGCATCGGCTGATTCGCTTCTTGTAGCGCTAAGGAGACACCAGCCCATTTCCCTGGCGCTACAGCTGAGCTTATAAAAGAACATTGTCTGTGAGGTAACACCTGTAATGAGCCCAAGCACAGGCACAAGCTGTTAAAACCTCCTCCCATCTCTAGCCCCACCTGATTCCCTCTGTGGCTTTAAGCAAATCACATAACTTTTCCTCTTTAGTTTCTGCACCTGGTAGAGAGTAGTATTTACCTATCGCAGAAGGGTGTTGAGAGGATTAGTTAATGTTTGCCCAGCATTTTAAAGGATAAAATATTCTGTATTAATTCCCAGCTGCTGGAAAGAACTGATATGTGCAGCTCTCATTAGCTCCAATGGAAGATTTTTACCCGAGCTGGGCTTCACCGCTTCAGAAAAGTAGAAGCAAGATGATGTGGCATTAACATTTCAGAAATTGCCTGCAGCACGGGCTGTAAACCCGCCTTCTCTTTGGGCTGCCACCGGCCTCCTGCTGCACCGCCTGTGCTGCACAGGTGCACCCGTGCCTGTTAAACATTAAAGCAGTCCCAGCCCAACACGGGGCTCTGGGCTGTGCCAGCCGCACCGCGTCTGCCCCAGGACGGGATCCCTTTGCAGGTTCCCCACAGCAGGGAGCTGCCCTCACCTGCGAGGTGGCCTCTTACGGGTTAAACACAGCCACTGCGCCGGGAATGCCCTTCTGCTCAGATTTGTCACTGTTGCTCAGCTCTTATTTGAAAGTCAGGTTTGCTTGCCGTGACAGCTGCGAGCTGCAGGTGGGACCGTGCAGCACCACATCTGTCGGCGGGTGTGCCAGGGGAGCACGCCAGGTGGGTGGGCATCCCCTCTGCTGCTCTGCCACCACTCTGCTGCTCTGCCACCACTCTGCTCGTGTTCCCTGCGACCTGGTACTGCGCAGAAAGAAAAAGCTTTAGATAAGAACTGGGCTCCAGCAGCTGTCTCAGCAGGCTTTACAGCCCAGGACACCCACAGTGCGTGGGGAAATACAGCACTGCGCATCCCACAAATCAGACCGCCCACTGCTCAGGCCCTTTACATTCCCCATGTGGCACCAGCAGTACCACAACATCTGGTTGTTCCCTCCCTGAGTACTGGACACCAAGTTTTGGAGAGTGAGGACAATGAAGTGCCACCCCTGGGTTCATTTCCCTCGGCTCCTTCTCACTGCACTTCGCCTCAGTGCTGGTATCCCGTGTGTGACGGGTGTCCACAGGAGGTCTCCACTCACGTGGACAGCGAGTGGAAATGCCCGCAGTTTTCATGTGCTCCTGGGGCAGAACAAGGGGAGGAAAGTGTCTGGCTTTGTCCCATGGTGTCTGCAGCTCTCTGGGCTAAACGGGGCTCTAGGCACAGCAGCCAGCAAGCTCCCACCTGCAGCATGCTCTGTGGCCGTGGTGGATGCACCTCTGTAGGCCTGTCTTCAAAAGCAGCAGAGCAGGGCTGAGCCCCAGGCAGTGGGGAGGGGGGACAGGGGGTTCACAGCACCTGCCAGAAATGGATTGGGATTTAACTGCTGGTTTACTGCCTGCCAGGAGAAGTATATGGCTGTACAATAAGGAAAGGCTGGAGGAAGGTGTTTGAAAACCAAGCTAAGCCACTTCAGACTCATGAAAGAAAAACACCACCAAAGCAGCCCCCAGCTGGCCCCACAGTTTCAGGGAGGGGAAGCTAGCTTCAAGCCTGAGAACAGTGGGGCAACCTTCCCCTTCTTTCTTCTGGCATAGGTAAAAGACCTTGTGGAGGTGTCCGCACTGGGGAAGGCACTGAACAAGAAGCCCCATGCCAACAAAGCATCCCCTTGCACCTTCAAATGCCGTATCCACGCACTTCCCAACCTCCATCATTCCTGCCTGCTGGCAGCACCAGGAATTCTTTCCCTTGCTGTGCAAATCCCTGACCAGAGGCAACGGCACGGCCATGCTGGCATGGAGGGCCGTTTGCTGGTGCTGGTCTGTGCACTCCCCATGCATGGTGGGGCAGATCAGAGGGCTTAGTTTTCCTTTCCAGAGGCCTCCCTTTGTCCCCATCACTCTCTGCCTCTCCTGCCTTGCCCAATGTCCAGGAGAGCAGGCAGAGACTGAGGCACTGCAGACAACCTCTGAGCAAAATCAGAAGCACAGACTGAAACATGACTAATTTCAAACACATCGCAGCCTACGAGTCACTGTTTGTGAGCCTAAACTGCTCTTTGCTGCCTTCATACCAGCTCGTTTCAAGGGTGAGTAAGCAGACAGTGGCAGACATGACTTTCATTATTCCCAGAGCTTTGAAGCTGTACCATTTCCCTGTGGTTAGCTGGCTACATCAGCTGTCTGTAGTGGCACATTTTGAAGAACTCAGCAATGAGACGTAGGTAGCCCGACCAAGCTGAGCTGGAGCTCAGCAAGTTCCATTGGCAGTATTTCATGGTGACTCAGTAGTTGCCCACCCTCTATTATTCATTGTTTTTATCCCGTCATTTTATTTCCATATCTTTGACTCCTTCCAAGAAAGCCCAATCACAAGCAGAGGTCAAAGGCAACAAAAACAGCTTCAAGCTGTAAGCGAAGCCCATTTCTGTTAAAGTGAGTTTTGGAATGAATATCCTCAGAGAATAAGCAACACCATTTGAAGAGAGAAAAATATAGAAAAACTGTTTAAGCTACAACAGTGTGAGCATTTCATGTATTTATACATGTGTATATACTCATACATATGCAAAAGAATCAGCATGGAAACATGCATCTCTTAGACTAGAAAGTGAAACTTCCTGCATTTTTGAATGACTCAAGTCAGCTTATTACACAGGTGGGTTTTTTTTATATTTAAAAAAATTGCATACACTTTGGAGAAAATGGTAAGTTTTCTTTCTATCCCAGGTTAAACTCCTATGGTATTTTCCTGCTGCTCCAGACTTCCACCGTTCTTATCTATATCTCTACGTTTAACCACTTCCAGTTTGAATGGATGAACATTAAAAAGTATCTTTGCATAGCATGAAGCAGCACAAACATCAAAGTCTAAGCAAAAGCACTGGATCGTAATTGTAGGTTTTTTTGCACAGACTAGTTCAAATTCTACTTTTAATTCCACTGCTAGAAGTTTAGAGCTTGAGATAAATCACTCCTTCCCCTTGAAAGGGGCTGATTGTATTTATGGCTCGTTTCAGAGTCCAAGGGCCCAGGCTGAGAGGAAAGGCTGGGGGCAGAGCAGGGCGATGCCCCACATCCAGTGCCACATAAGAAGAGGTGAGGGCTCTGGCAACAGTGAGAGGAACTTCCAGATGTCGTTCCCAGCAGCTCTCAGCCCCTTTGGGTAACCTCAGATGTGTCATTTAGCCTCTCTCTGACTCAGTTCCTCAGTACAGGGGAAATAACACCACCACTGTATTACGTAGGAGTTTTGGGCAGATAGACACCTTTTAATTGAGTATTGGAACCCACACTAGAAGTGTAACTAAAATAGAGCTCAGTTGCAATTCTAAAGAAATGACACGAGTGTGGGCTGGGAGGAAGGGATGAGATGTATGGTACAAACACAGGGAGTTCCCTACCACACTCAAAAGGGCTTGATCGTGAACTGAATCACAGGAGAGATGCAGATACTGGGTTAGGAACCCAGCTGGGGTCCTGCTTCGTGGCAAATCCTTGGGTCCCCTCAGTGGCTCTGCAGTGCCTTCACCTCCTGGTTGTGAAGGAAGCACATGGCTCCCACATCCCTGTTGGGGCTACTCAGTCATCTGGGAAGGGAAACAAAACACAGTAGCTTTCCTACAAATCTGGTGCACCTCTGTCCATACCCTATAACTGCCCCAAAGGCAGGGGACCCCATCTGAGTTCCCATGTTTGAATCTCTGGGCCATGCCAGGCGTTTGAACCAATGTCGTGTTTTGGCACGTCAGACACGACCCAGATTCTTCTACCTAACCATGGAGTGGATGCAAGGGCAGGTCCCAACCCTGTTACTCTGGCAAGGTCTGATAGCATCTGACCCGCAGGGCTGGTGGAGCAGGGCCACCTGGGCCAGTGTGCCTCCCTTTGTGCTCTGCATCCCCGCCCCACAGCGCAGGTGTGGCAACTACCGCACAGCCACCTGCGTGGCTGGGTGAGATTGTAAGCAAAGTGACCTGGCAGCCTGTCCCCAGCACGGAGGTTTTCTCCCGGTGCTCGGTGGCTGACCACAACCCCCCTCTCACCCTCAGCACATTTTGGTGGGCAAGCCACGGGAGGTAACAATGCCCCTCTTCTTTTTCACAGAAGACAAAGCTGCGGAAGACACCGATTCCCATGGCAACAAAGGCAAAGAAGTGTCCCAAGATGTGATTTGCTGTCACCGTACCCACCTCGCGGCAGATAAGGACAAGAGATAGCTCTGAAAGGAACTGTTTCCATGGGACCCTTCCAGCGAGCCCCAGCAACGACAGCCAACCGCCAGCCACAGCTTTGGGCATCAAACACGTCCGACTGCAAGGGAGCAACGCTGCTTCCCGCAGCAAGCGCTGCCTGCATCTCGTCCTCTTGCGAGGGACAGGGCTCTGCTCGCTCCCTCAGAGCCTGCCTAACCCCGAACAAGCCACGCTGCTGCTCGCTAATCCACTTACCCAGGCAATTACACTGGGAGAGCAGCCTGCGGGGAGCCGTGCTCAACTTCTCAGCTAAACATCCTCCGGGGTTTTTTAACCCTCTGAGTGGTACCTTAAGCAATGGTGAGAGCTCCTCACAGAGCACACATTTGTTCTTTGGTAGCGTGGCCTGTGTAAGTGCATTTCCTTCCGACACTTTCATTTATCATACTTCTCCCCTCCCAGTCCTGCCCCTTCAGTTCCCTGGGGAAAGTCAGTGAATTTATGAAGGAATAAAGTCACCTTGAGCCTTAATCCACACCCTAGCAGAAGGAATACGTCTGTCGGCAATCACATCCACTCACTGTGCAACAGCATTACAACAATGCTCACTTTGTTAGCACAGAAAATACTGTCTCCTTCGCTGGTCCTGGAGACAAGCTACCACAAAGGCTGGAGCGAAGAAAACAGACTGGGGACAGAAAAAATGATCCTGTACATCTGAAGTCAAATAGATAAACTGAGGTGAAGCAGTGGAATTAGGAAGAGAAGAGCAAAGAAAAGAGTCGGCAAATCTAGTCCTTGTCCTATGATAAACCCTCCAGAACAGCTCCCTGCTCCCTTTCTGTGTAAGAAGTGAAGGCAGTTGAGAAAACTGTGCTCGATGAAGTTGGAGAAGACAGACAGAGAACCTCATTCAGCTGAGAGCAAAACAGCAGCCAAAGCAGGTGACAAAGTTCAGTGGAACCAGGTGCATAAAGCAAGTGGGATTTTGCCATCTGGGAGCAAAGGCCAGATTCCCTCATAACCAGGCTGGCACCCAGCTTGCTGGAGCCATGGCTCCATGTTCCCCTTCCTCCTTCCCTCAGGGAAACCAGCCCTGATGGCACCTGAGCACAAAGGAACAAGGCAGGGCTTAAAAATGGGCCTGGGATCTTCAGAGATACACACAGAGACAAAGCTCCAGCCATTTTGGGGGCGTGGGCTGATTCCCAAGTCCCTGATGCTGACACAGGACTGCCCTCACAGGCAGGGCTCCCACCTTTGCATCCATTCCCACAGGGCAGCTCCTTTGCCTTCCACAGGAATGAGCACAGCTGCTTGTTGTCATCTGCCCTACTTGTTGCCATGACTTGATAAGCAGTCCTGGGATGAACCTGCTACTGACTGGAAGAACTGAAACCTTCAGAGAAGGATGCAGGAGTTACAGCAGAGAGCAAGGAGGATGAAGAAGAGATAAATGGATAGTTGAGCCAGTCCCAATGAAACTGCCTCTCAAACACTCCCATCCTTCTGGCTGGGCAGTGCAGTGGGCTGAAACCCAATTGCTTTGTCATCTTTGGCACTTGCTGCAGGCAAGCACCAGCTCTTGTCAGCCCAACATTCTTTTCTCTGCCATGCACCCCAGTGCAGATGAGTGAGTTCCTAGAAACGGGTCCCACCTGACAAACAGGAAACGGAGTGAAGACACAGGTGTCCCAGTGTAGGAGTTCTCTGGGCTTGTGTTGGAATCCAGGAGCACAGAGAAATCAACCCAGCCCAAATCCCCAATACTTTGGTAACTGCATTATAAAGAAATAAGATTTAATTAGCACATGTAAGTAATCTCCTCCTTAGCTGCTGTCATTTCACTGGTACACCCTGAATTCTGTTGCTTCTGTGGCCCTCGAGGACAGGAGGTGGTGTTGTATGGATTCCCTTTGCTTCACAGTGGGGGAAGAACACCAAAAGGACAGAGACTTCACCAACTCACCTGTAAGTCCACCAACTGCCACCTGCCACTTCAAAATGTATTCCCAAACAAAATAGATTGTCCCCAAATAGTTTACCTGGACTTCTCTATTCTCAGCAGCAGTCTTTCTCCCCCTGGCAGTACTCTTAAACTTTACAAGAGAGTAACAAAGCTTGCTCACTGCTCCAGGGCTACTTTCCAACTTGGCTACTGCACCTGCAAGGTGTTGCAGCCCTGGACAAAGGAGACATTCCAAGAGAACCTCCTGGGATCCAAATGTACACAAATATCATCACCAGTGCAGGAGAACCAAAAGAAATGTTCCCAGTAATTGCCTAAATTCATCTTTGTACTAAGCAACTCTCCTTTAGAGAGGCTTTAATAGAATCACAAAATGGTTTGAGTTAGAAAGGACCTTAATGTTCATCTAGTTCCAACCCCCCTCCTGTAAGCAGGGACATTTTCCACTAGACCAGATTGCTCAGAGCCCATCCAGCCCGGGCTTAAACACTTCCAGGGATGGGGGATGTTTTCATGGGCATGTACATCGCACAGGGAGCCCCGGCCCAGCCTCACACAGCGTCCTAAGAGCTTGTATTTACAGCCTCCTGCGAGCGGGAGGCTGTTTACTAAAAGGATTAGATAAGGCTTGACAAAGATGCAGGAAGGTGGGCATGCTGTGCCTTAGAAAACTTTTGCAATACAGAACCCAAAACATCCCTGTAGGCAATTCCAGTTAGAAAAGAACCTAGAAAAGAAGGAGGGGAGAAATTTCAAACAGGTTTGGCAGAGCACTTTGGCCACAGCTGGATAGAGGGTTAAATTACAGGAGAGTAACCAAAGAGCAGTGTGTCCGAGACATCCCTGAGCAGCCAGTGCTTGAAATGGTGAGGTCTGTGGGACTATCTTCAAAATATTTTCTCCTTTTCCCTCTGCCAGAAAACAACCCCTAAAGCATGCTGCTGCTTCTCCTCCCACTCTCCTGCAGAAGGGAAAGCTGCTCTCCTGGGTTTGGTGAGGACAAGCAGCTCACGTGCTCTGTAAGGCTCCCCAGCACTTAGGGCAGCAGCTCAATTCTCCCCGCTTTGGAGAGCACTGTGGTACCCACCAGGACAGACACCCTTTTGGGTTCCAGACTTCCAAGGAAACCAGGACTCAGCAGCACTGCTTGTAGGGCATCTACTGCAAGGCCTTTCCTTGATACAGACAAGTGTTACGGGGCTGAAGCACACCTTTTCTTTCAATAGCAGATTGGTCAGTCTGTCACATCGTGGTGTTCAGTCTAAAACACTCAGAGATCAGTTCCTTATGCATTTCCTTTGCACTTCTGAAGTTAAGCAATTCCTCCTCTTCTGCTTGCCCACACATTCGGCTCTGGAGATCGCAGTCCCAGCGGTGGTGATGGGGTTTGCTACTGTCAGCGTTTTCAGATACTTGGGCAAAGCTCTACTCCTCAGAGTACTTCCAGAGTAGGCTGGAAAGTTCCTGATGAGTAGGTGGGAAAAAAAGTGACAGAGAAGGGGTAAAAATATGAGCTGTTAATTTTCTTGAGGAATAGCATCATAGCAAACTACTCGGGGCTGAGGGACCAGAACATGCAGGCACAAGAGCTTCTCCAGTGGTCTGGTATTGTGCTCAACTCAGAATTTAATATAAACTATAAAACACAAACACAATTACCAAGTTCCCCACTGTGTCCATTTAAACACAGCTAAGCAGAGATGTGGATTTGTGTTTAAAGGAACAAGCCACAGGAGAGAAGGCACAGCAGGGCCCACAGGCACATGGTACATTTAATTCCAGGGGAAGAACACCTGACTTCTACATGCAGATCAACGAAGAAATAAATTAATAAAACCAAGTATATGGTCTGGTTCCTTTATTTAAGACCATTAATTATACCATTACGGGCATCTCTGTTAGGGGACTCTCACAAAACCTCCTGTGAGCCTGATCAGGAAGAGTGCCAAACTGCAGTCCTGGGAACATGGTCCCCTTTTAGGCTGGGATGAGGGTTTGGTTTCAGCACTAGTCAGGGCTCAGGCCTTCACAGCAGCTGAGTGAAAAGCAGCTGCTGGAGCCAGACCTGTGAGGAGGAGGGAGAGGAGGACGCTCAGCAGAACCGCACTGGGGAGAGTGGAATAAAGCACACGGAAGAACTAGCCCAGATCAAGTTGAAGTATGTTTATTCAGTGAGATCAGTCCGGACATGACCAGATTGAAAACCTTTCTCCTTCAGAGCACCCTGGAGAAATACACAGAACTGAAAATCCAGGACAACAACAGCAGCAGCAGCAGCAATCCTGAGGCCGTAGGCACGCCTCACTAATTGCGGGTGGCCCCAGAGCGCCGCACGCTCGGATGCAGCGGCTGGGCAGCCTGGGCTCGGCGCTCCATCACTTCTGACACTTCTCAAGAGGGGACAGAACTGTTTACAGGAAGCCATTTGTTACAGGGGCCGGCCTCTCCTTCCCCCCAACCCCAGCAACATCCCTTTCCCACCCCACCTTTCATCAGAAGCTTATCTGCTGCCCAGAGAGGCAGCCAAAAAGTTCATCCAGGTTGGAATTTGAAACCAGAGATTCTCAGATGCCGTGGCTGGGGCAAACGGTGCCGCCATCAATTTTAGAACTAAATTTCAGGGAGTTTTCATTCTATTTGTACAGGGGTTAATGAGTAGCTTGGGATGTGAACACTAACCCCAGGGCATAACTCTGAGAACAGGATGATAGATTCTCAGTCTCCTGCTCTAATTATACAGGCAAAAATTGGAATGGGAATGAGGAGAGTCAAGAACAGGACTCAGGTCCCATATCAGCTTAATGGCATCATTTTCCCAAGCACTGAAATATTCTGAGGGTTACCAAAAAGATGCAACAATCACCTCCACCCAGAGAGAAAGACTCAAAGAAAGTATAAAATGGAGCAACTGAGTTCCACATTAAGCAAAGCTGTGCATGGAGATATAACTGCAGAAGCAGCAATCACCAAGCAACTGTTCAAAACTGCAAAACCGTAAGGCACTAATGATGTTCCACTCATTACAATCAACACATGACTAAAAATTGACATTCATCAATTAAAAAATAAAATAAAATCACTGTATATTTTGAAAAGGCAACTGTTCCCATTTTAAAAGTTTCAAATTCTCAGCTCCAACAATTCTGCTGCTCCCCACCCCCACCCAGGCGTTGCTGACTCGTTAGACAGAGTCTGCTCACAAGTTCTGCAGGTTAACACAGACCTATTGCAATAAAACATCTCAAGGCATAAACACAAAGCAATTTTTTGAGAAGTTACTCAGTGATCCCTTTAAGATCCCCAACAAATGTTAGAGGTGTCAGTCGGTCACCCCGCTTACCACAGTACTGCAAAGCGCTCCAACAATACCACACCAAATGCAGCCACTTGTTTTTAGTGCTTGCAGGTAGACTTGCAGCTACCTTTCCCTTCAAGATACAACTCAGGCTTTCAAACCCTGGAGCTTGAGGTCCCCTATGCAGCCATAGCCACAGGAGCATGGGGGAAGACAGCAGCAGTTGCTCATTAATGCTACTCCATGAGTACGCTGGAAGCCCATGTCTGAGAGCAGACAGGTCCCTTAAATTCCTTTAATTCCATTCTGATCCTTCTTTGCTAGAGATGAGCAATTGCCCAAGGAGTATGAAGTCAGTGACACCAGTCTCCTTCAGAAGGTCACCTCACACCCATTTTGGTCAGTATTGATCAGGTTCAATAAACAAAGCAGTAGTGAAAGTATTTGTGTCCCATTACTGATCCCTGAAGCCATTCAAGGATCCTTTAGACACAAAGGACCTACTAAGGCTTATTTCAGAGATTACAGTAAAGTATTGCACGCCATTTGTCTGCTTCAATAGTTTAAAAAAAATGTAATCTCATTTCTCAGAGATTAGTAACATTATTAAAAAATGTTAAAAACAAATACAGAGGTAACTTCTCCATGTGACTCTACTGGAATATGTAACAGTTAATAACTAGGGGATAGCAGAAGTCCATCTGTGCAGAAATTTAGCAACAGCAGTTTTTAAACAACTGGACAGCATAAATTCCAAATAATTATTTTTGCCCTTTCTAAAAGCTAAGGTGATCTCAAATTTAGGACTATCCATGAACTGCACTGTTTGATTTCACCAGCATGAAAGAGCATCAAGATTCATTGCAAGACAACCTCCCAAAAACCGTCAGTTTCAAACAGCTGACTTTGGTCAGCACATCCAGAAATAAATAAGAAAAGGTATAGGAGTGAGACACCCAACAGAAGACCCTGGTGTGACTGCTGGCATGGAAGAGTCTGGGAGGCTGGGACAATCCGTCAGTCCCATGGATTGTCTGGTTTAGGTCAGCAGCTCCGTGACACGGGTGGTCTCAGGATGGGTATTTGGTACTTCACGACTGAGCTCGCCTAAGGCGACTCAATCAAGTCTTGTGGAGTCACTTTGAATCAGTCCAAACCTGGAGGATGTACCAAAGCAGTCTCCCAGGGTTTTGATGAGTGTCCCAGCTGTCAGTTCCATACAGCAGTCCTTCCAGAGGGGAGCAGAAGTCACTGTGCCAGCATTCGCAGGCGCCGCTCGTGCAGCAGCAACCTGATCTCCCTCACTATCAACGGTGAAATGAACAGGATTGTTGAACTCGTCTGTGGAAAGAAGCAAACCCAAGACAATTAGCACAGAGCAACCAGAGCTGCAGCCACCTCTGCTCCAATGTGCACCCAAGACCATCCCAGAAAGACACAGGCTAAGAGAAGGAATGACAGAGTGGCACAGCAGAGGAAGGACTGAGCTTGCAGGAAAGCTAATACAATTTCAGCTGTCATGATCACCCTTTCATAAAGGTGAGCTCTTCAGCTCCTCAGTGACCTTCCTCCTCACCACCTCTGCTGGTTACCAAAGTGGCCTGCTCCCTTGTCAGCACAGATGCAAAGACATCTCCTGGCACTTCCAGCAAGGAAGACCGAGTGAATTGTGCAGCGTTCACCACTGTGGTGATGCTGAGTGGACATCAGGGCCTCAACCGTTCTCTGCCCCAGCAGCAAAACAGGGGCAAGGCATTTTCAGTTTAGTTTCAATAACCTCATCACGCCTTCCATTAATCTTCAAGACCTAACAAACAAGCAGCTTCACTTCAGCTCTCTGAAAATACTAGAAACTATGTATCATGGAGATACAGGAGGGAGAAGTCCAGCCTTGGAAGTCAGTCAGGTTGTACGAGCTTTAGGAAATGCATACAGGTCTTTTTGGGCAAGCATTTTTGTGTCTCTGCTACAATCTCAGTTCCTGTTGGGTAACATGACTTTAAAGGATCCAAAATGAACCCACTTGATTTAGACAACCTGAGGCAAAGCCACACCACAGGCCACTTTGAGAATGGTATCAGAAGTAACAATTCCCAGGTTCTCACAAAAACCTTCTATGGCAAATTGAGCTTTGACAAAGAATTTTTTAAAAAGGTGATTTCTTACCATTAGAATGAAGAAATAGAAAACCCACATCCATCCCAGGTTCTCCTGGATCAAAGACACTAGATACTAAACAGAAATGAAAAAAATATTATTCAGACTGGGGAGATAGGCATGACTTTTAGGCATAACATTTTCATTTTCTAGACTTTGTGGGCTGTTGGCACTCCAAACAGAGCTGATCACAAAATCTTCCACCTGATCTTTTCCTGTCAGAAGAGATGACTCAGGACAGCAGCCTTTTTCTGTATGAAACCCACAGTTTCAGCAAAGCAGAGACACCATCCTGAAGCTTTACAGTAACTCAGAGCAGCACAAAGACAGAACTGAACTACAGTTTCAAAGGGTGACAAATTGACTCTGCTGAATACGAGGTTTTTGCACGGAACACTGGCACATAAGTGGATGTAAGTACTCTCAGAAGAACTAAAAGCTCTAGAATGGCTTATAAATTACACAGGACACATTTTCAAGAGTTGTGCAACCAGTAACTACTTAACCCTTCATCCAGGCAAGACACTTGAGACTACACTCTGTTCTGAGCTGCACCCTGGCTCAACTGGGCAGCCCAGGCCACACAAGAATATGCATCCCTTATTAGCAGATTTATACTCAGAGGCTGCACAAGGGCCTCCCTTCTTCACTTCTGGGTGTATCAGAACAGGATCTGAATTTCTAACACGCTCATTGTGCGTTTGCTGTTATTCACACACCCCCGGAATGACGTCGTGGCTGTGTCTGCTGGAATAAATGCAGTGTTGGAAGGGGAGGCAGGTGGAATCTCTCAGAACCAAAGACCCAATTTTTATGATGACGTGAGTTTGGATGGTATGTGTGTGGGAAGACAAAAACACTGAGACGATGCCAGAAGAACACTGAGTGTAACAGTGCACTTATACATGTCCTCAAAGCACTTGTAATTTTCCATGTTCAGAGGAGATAAGCAGCATCTATCCCACAAAAGAGCGACTGAATGATTGTATTTATCAGGCAATCAATGGCAAGCACAAATCCAAATTTCCTTCTAGAAAAGGAACTCGCATGCCCCGCCTGCATCCTTGGTATTTTACCACTGCTGGAGGATGCCTGGACTAGAAGTGGCTCAGATCTCTCCACTAAATCCTCCCCAAAGCACCACTGTGCTCTTTCACGTAGCTAACACTTGTATTTGAGAAGAAAACATCCCCAGTGGGCACACTGTCAGCTTCCTCCTCTGCAACACTCTAGTCCTCAGACCTCTGGCAGCATACTGTAAGGACTATGGAAGCAAGTGGGGCTGGATTTACTAGGTGTAAAAGATATCCACAGACAAAAAGAGCAAGCACGAATAGGAGCAAATTTTACATCACTTCATAAACGCTGTAACATTCGTAATAGGTATTCCAATTTTACTCAGTTATAGAGATACACTTTTCTGTAAGAGAAGGTTTTCCTATCACCTCAAAACAAAAAATCTCCAACTTTCAAAATACTGTTTCACTCTTTGCAAAGCTTTTTGAAGTTCAGGATATGAAAGTCTCTAAAATTCATTTGAATTACAAAAGTGCCTTAACATTAGCACTATTAACACTTAGTTTAGTTCTTAATTACATTGTTTCCCCTGGAAACGTTGTTAAAACAGACAGGCTCTCTTGGTTGTTTCTTAAATAATTATTTTTAAAAATCCCCAACCCTCTCTTTCTCCCCCATATAACTAACTCTGAATTGAGGAATGCAGTAACATCTGTAACCACAACAGACACTTTTCTTCCTTCCCCAGACCCCTCTTTTCCTTTGGCAGCCTCACCTGGCCCACAGCAGCACCAATACTGCCTGTTCCATCCACGATTCCCGTGACTGTTGCCAGAGCCTCGCTGCTGCCTTTCACCAGATCCTGACGCCCCAGGTCAGCAGAAATTGCAGAACTGATCATGTTAGAGGGGCCTCCGATGAAAAATCCTGCAAGTGACAAGAAAACAGCCTTGGTGCAAAACAAGTACCCAGATTCTCAACGAAACACCTTCAAAACAGATTTTCTACCGTGCAAAGCTCAGGACAAGAATTAAGTCTAGGGACAGTGCTCAGAGCCTACCTGCAAGCAGAGGGGTACCTGAAACATACAGTCATGGAACACCCTGAATATCTGGAGTACCTACACAGAAATAGCCAATAAGAATGTTTTAATCACTTTGGAGTAGCATACCCCCATGCTACAGCCTCAGTCTCCAACAGTTCATGGAGGAGGAGATGGAAGGCAAAAAAAAAAAAAAAAAGACCCACAACAACAGGACAGAGAGTTCTGAAATAAGAGTGTTTGGAAAGAAAGGCTCTATTCATGCAGGCTTAATTCCATAACACAGCACAGTACGTGTAGTGGCACAAAAAGCTTGTGACCTCTCACAGTACACAGGGTATTTTGGATTCTGACAAACACCCTCAAATTTGAGCTGCAGCTCATTACTCTGCCATATACCTCAGATACCAGATCACTGGTATTTTGGCATAAATCCATCTCCATCATACTGAGCCAAGGCAGATCCCCTCAGCTCCAGGCCACTGTTCTATACAGTCTGTATTCTATACCTCCCTCTGTAAGGCAGTTTTCCTACAGCTGTTTTCCAAAGGTAACAGAAACTGGGCCGCAGTTTTCACCCTTTCTGCAAAATCATCAGAGATGGCAGCACCCACAAACACCTTACCACCACTTGGCTGGTGTTACTGATAGTTCTGCAATGGCTTTAGATGTTTACCAGCTTAACAGTGGCTTTTGAGAGTTACCTGTAATAGCCATGATCACAGCATTGATAGGTTTGCTGTTTGGGGAACCTGCAAGAGAAAGACCAGGTGAGTGTAAATAAACTTGAATAGTAACAGAATCCTTCATCTGTCTCTCTGGGGAAGTCAGACTCAGCTCAAACTCTCTCATCATAAAGTATTCAGCATTTGAATAAGTCCTTTCACTCATTCTCCACTTTCCAAAACATTTTTTGAAGTACAGAGATTGGACCTGGAGGTAGTAACCCAGCAACTTCCCAAACAATGCTGCACAACAAAGCAAAACATGCAAACCCCCATATCCTAATGCCTCCTTACAAAGCCATGTCTGAGCATCTACAGGTTCTCCTTGCCTTTCCAGCAGCACATGTACATGCAGCTAGTTTCCCATTACAGTCCCTCAGTGCTCTTCAGACAGTTTTCCCTGATACCTCACTTCCAGGCATCACCTGAATTCCTTACTCACTTCCACTCAGGGCCCACACATGGCAAGTTACTGCACAAGGCAAGCTGCACCCTCTCCACAGATTCTCAGGCCATTATTGTTCTTATGTGCAACACACTATGGGCATAACAAGGTTTCCTGCTTTGGCTGATGGCAGCTGAATTATCACACTGCAGGAACTTTGGATCACCTGAGACTTCTGTATCTGTCTGGACAGCAGCATATTTTGAGTTAAGCACAAGGCACCTGGTGCTCTGGCTGCTCTGCTGTCTAGTACAAACTTCAAACCTCATCAGCAACAATTTCATGTTTACTTCCAATTCACTTTTTAAAGCAATGAGTTAGCACAAGAGCCTACAAAAACTCCACCAAACCCAATCCTTGCTATTCAATGATAATAACTTACTGACCTTACTTCAAGACCATCTGAGTAAGCCTGCATGCTTCCAAAAGCCACACTTCTCATGTCCAGCTCTGGCAGAGTTTTCTACCCACAGATCTCAAAGTGCTCTATAAAAGTCTGTCTGGACCACCACCCCATTTTGGAGGAACACACAGAGAAGTGAAACAGCATCCCAGTGAGTTAAATCACACTGGTACCACAGGACATTGTCTGAAGACACAAACCTGTCACCCCTAGAAGTGCTTCATAGATGTTTCACAGGAACTACACCTTCCCATCTCCTTACACTCTGTTTTCCTGAGATTCCTTTTAATAGCCAGACACCAAGAACTGTATCTATCATAAAAGAGGCAGAAACTCTCCAATTTCACCACTTACAAAAGTGTAAGTAGTGAAGTCTAAGAGCTTCTCCTACCTCTGAGTAGTGTATAGGTACTCCAGCACAGATCTGTCCACAGATTCTCTTTCCTCATAGTATAGGGAAGCACCCGACATCATAGTATAGGGAAGCACCCGACATTTCTAGCTCTGCCAATTACAGTGTTACACAATGACAATGCCAAAAATCTCACTGACACTGGAGAAGGATCAGTACCAGAAGGATCAGTACCAGAAGGATCAGTACCATAACTCACCACTATACGGAAATCCAGCCACTCAGAGAATTCATTTCCACCCCATTAACCAGAGAACAGATTTCTTTCTGTGCAGTGCCACACTTGAGCAAAATAGATCAAAAGGCACCATTCTGATCCAGAAGCAGCTTCAAGACCAGAAAACATAATGAGAACAGGCTGTGCTCTGGGTCTCTCTAGGATGCACTGAATGAACCTCTTATCCCTGCGCAGCACCCGCATACTCACGGCTGTATCCAAAGAGAGAGCCCACAGCAAAGAGCAGGCTCACTGCTAGCACTGGGGCTCTCTTCTGCAGCACATCAGAAATCAAGCCCTGGATAGTTCCACCTGTTTGAAAAAAAAATACCACTGTCAGGCTCAGGATGCTGACACCTTGAACAAAGCTCATTTCACTCAGTGCAGTGGCCTCTGGCTTCCTCATCAACACACATTCCCTCTAAAATCCTGAGAGCTAAGCTTCCTGCTCTTACTGCCCAGGACACAGAGACAACTGCAAATTTAAGTGTCTCGGATAAAGCAGGGAAAACTACTCATAGTAGCTCTACTGGGAATGTATTACTTCTTTTTTTCTGGCATGCAACTAGCCAATGCTCCTACTTTCCTTTCTCTTCCCTATAGGACCATCACAGCTCTATGACCACCACGATGCTGGATTAAGCAAGCTGAACACTGTGGCTGGTTCCTTTAACTGAAAGTGCAAAAACAGGCAGCTCCTTCTCACAGGGAAAACACTATTACACAGGGGCCTCACATTCCCTGCTGTCCTCACCTACTTAGGGCAGGTGCAAGTGAATGCAACAAATGCCAAAGGCCAATAAAAATCACCTTAGGTACCATTGCTACCTCTGCAGGAACTGCTCTGCTGGTAAAAGGCAGAATGCTGAGAAAGCCTAATGCAGAAAAGGCCACAGAGGCAAGAACACTGACCCTGAACAGACCCAAATGAGGATGTCTATCATAGGAAAGCTAACTGGACAAGGGAATAAAGCAAGAACCTGAGCACAGGAGATTGGAAGTCTAAACACATATACAATATATTCTTTATTCTGGAGGAATCGGGTCAGATTTTGCAGCCAGCAGAAACAAGAGCAATTACATTTAATTTCTGAACATAACACAGCTGGTGCCTACTCTGCTGAGATCTGCAATGAGTCTGTCCTTAAAAACACAGGACAGACAGGACAGTACAGAACCCACTAAGCCCAGATCTAAATCTGCCCCAAGGGTACCTGTCAGAAGATGTCACTCCCGCAGGGGCCCCATTTCGTACACAGCACTTTTCAAGAAGTCCTAGTCAGTGAAGAAAAGTGCCAGCTGGGGGTAATTTTCAAGAGTGTGACAGTGCCCTTCAGTTAAATGTAAACTCTTTAGGGGGTCATATACTTTGTGTTTAAGGAAAAAAAAAGCCCAGCAGCCACATACATAACTAGACTTTTCCCACATTCAGTGAATCCCACTGAACACCACTGCTCTGGCTGCATTCACTGTCTTCCATTCTCAAGCACTATGCAGGCAGCTGCAAGAAGATGTCACTCCCCTGCTCAAGCACCTATGATTCCTCCCACATCATACCAGATCGAGAGCTGGTCAGCTTCTGCTTCTTTCCATCCAAAGTTGTTGCTGAGGTAGAAGGGCAGCCAGAAGAAGAATGAGTAATTCACCAGCTTCAAGCAGGCATAGGCCAAGGAGTACTGGAACAAAGAGAGGGCCAGCGAGCAGTTAGCACTTGAGAAATGCAAACAGCTCTTCTGCTTATTCCCATAAAGCTCTGGATCCAGCTAAAGCTTTCACAGGAAAGCGCTAGTGAATTTCATGTAAGAAGGCAGCATCATGAAAGCTTAATGCTGAACATCAAAGGGAACCCAGGCATACAAAAATCACTGTCAAGAAGGTTATTTTTTTATCACTGAATGCAGTGGGTTAAAACATTTTCAGTGTAATCTTGAGAGGAGATGACACCAGGCTTCAAAAAAAACGAAGAAAATTTAATTCACCTTCTGAAGAGAAGGGAGCCAACCACGTGACATGAAACAAGCTTGAGATTTAGTCATCTGTGCATCATGCTGAGAAAAGTTATGTCAAGTGGTTCCTCTGTGCTATCTTGTGCTGCTCAGAAGGCTCATCTGCTTACAGCACCAGAAGAGAAAGCTTCATCCGTAACCCCCAGGAAGGTATTCCAGGACACAGGATGAAAGGTTTGGCCAAAGCTGAGCACAGGCTTTCAAACCCAATAGCTGAGACAACCTCCTTCTTCTGGCTGCTGGGCTCAATTTGTCCTTAGCTAGCAGATGTCCTCCTTCAGAGCCTTCATGTGTGGCAAAGATTAGTTCTCAGGGACTGCTGGCCCAGCATGCAGAGGGACAGGTCACCCTGTTTCAGTAAAGCCGCCCGATAAACACCGGCACGGCAGTTCAAGGAACCCATTTGAAGAGGCAAACAAGGATGAAGACGTTAAAGCACAGCCTTTGAGACTGTGTGCATATGGACACTTCATTTCGAATTTCAAAAAGCAGATCTTTTTACATGGTTAACTCCACAAAATCATCTCTTCTGAATTCATATTGTTTTAATAGATACAGACTTTTTAGCTGTATTATTAATGCTTTTTCACTCTTACAGGACACAAACTAATTTCCACCATACATGGAAGAGATGGGGATGTTTGGTAGGGTTCTCCTGCCTCTGGGTGTGAAAAGTGCATTGTACAAAGTGATATTTATTACAATGCACTAAGAAACTGTCTACCAAATTGTCTGAGTGATTAAACACTGAATTCCTAGAGGCTCAGGGGAGAGCTGCCTGTACTAAAACTCCTCCACCGTATCACTCAGCAGGAGATGAGAGAAGCTACAGAAAAAATACGTCAAATAAATTCTTTGTAGAATCTTGACAAGGCTTTGGAGATTCTCTCAGTATTTGGTCTCTCACCAATCTGACGTGGTATCCCTGTTTGGCTGGGCACTAATCTGACATCAGATAAAACTCAGAGGTGTTCAGGTTGCTGGATTAGGGTGTGGAATGGGTCCTCAAAACCCAAAGCACAAAGCCAGCAACCTCAGTTGCTGCCATCTCCTTTTGCTCAGGCCAGCGAAAAAGGTCACACATCAACTGAGGCAGATGCCACCACTAACGTTTTGTGTGAGGCGTTTACCAGAGGAGGAAAGAACTCAAGATGGGTTTGCTTTCTTTTGCCATCCCTCAACTAAGGCCTTAACAACATGACTGGGCTTGTCCTGCACTCAACACACTGACACTTCTGGATTTCCACCCATCCCTTGTAGATTTTCTGTTGCCTTAATCACAACAGCCAACTGCTTTGCTCATTAAGGGTACCTGACAACGCTATCCATTCAGTAGTTCTGCTCCATGACAAATCCAGACAGTCCCACTGTTCTGCTGAGCCAGCCACTCTGCCCCCTTTCTTGTTCTGGCTCTACTACTCAGAGGGGACAGCCCACAGATGCAGAAGGTTAACACTGGTTTTTAATGACAGGTTAACTTTTCAGCTGAACATGAATTGGGTAATACTGCTGATACAGAAGCACAAGTTTTCAAGGGTCAGGACAAGGATATGTGGAAACTGCATCACCAGGCCTTGGTCTCCTGTTGTTCCTAACAAATCCCACACACTTTGCCAGATGTCACATCAGGCTGATTCAGGCTTTTCAGGCCAGCTCTCTGCTTTAAGATAACTAAAAAACCCCAAATCTCAGTATCAGTGCCACAGGGCTCTGTGTGATGCTCAGTTAGGAGTGAGAACCCCACTTCTCAGAGCAGGCATCTTTCTTACCAAGGAAGCATCCTACAGCCACCTTTGCTCATGGACTCCCTTCCAAATTCACTGCAGGAAGGGCAGGATCTCTGCTGCCCTTCCCTGCACTCCATGAAGCAGGATGGGAAGAGCAACACACACCACACACCCAGACAGTCTCATCCATGCACACAAGGATAACAGGCCCAACCCCAACATTTTAATAGTGTGAGATATCAGATGTCAACCACTACAACATATGGTCAACATATGAACAATGATGTGAACAAATCCTGACAACACAAAAAGCCAGCTTTATGTTTAACAGATAAGTCAGCTCTTACTTAAGAATCTGTGTCCTCACCAGTACTACACCAGGAAGGCAACAAGCTTGGAAAAAGCCAATGGCCTTGGGCTGGTTGTCATTGTCAGTTGCTTGAATGGAGTAATTCCGGTCATCATCATCTACATCATCATTGCCCATTAGAGGTCTGTTGGCATCTTCTTCCACACTGACTTCATCTTCATCTGCTCCAAGCTCAGGGAGGCCTAAGTTTTACAAGGAATGAGCAACAGGAAAAACGGACCACAGCCTGTTCACCCTCTCCCCACTCTAAAGCTATGCTCACTTCTTTTAAGCAATTCTACCTTCTAGCAATTCCCTTGCTCTCCCATACCTCCATCCTCCTTTGGCTTAGAAACTCTTCTAGATGGTGTTCTGCAGTGCCGCCAGTTTCTACCCTTTGTCTTCTAGGGCTCTTGAAAGTATTGTCTGATCCTGGCGTCGGCTTTGTCTGTTCTGAGTGTCTGGCCATTAGTTGGAAGACACAACAAATTAGTGCATTTCCCCCCTTATTGAGGGGTTGGGATCCTCAGCCCTGGCTCCTGGGTGCCACCTCTCTCGAGTGTGGAGGCTGAGTGTAGCAGCAGGGACACAGACACCTGCTGCCTGTTCATGCCTTTGCTGGAGTGGAAGGCCTGGGAACTGCACTGTGCTTGCTGGGATACAGAGCACTCTTACGAGCACTCTTTATGGCAGCTTTAGTGCTACCGACTTTACAGCCTTTGCAGGCACCTGGGAAACCTCCTCCACAGCCCTGTCAAAGCCCCAAAGTTCTTTTGTTTTCCTGTTACGCTCTGACTCTCCTGCCACCTTCTCAGAGAAGAAACACATCCAACCCAAGAGTTATTTATCTGTCTGTGGGAGTCCTGCAGACCAAAACTACTTTCCCTTCCCTTTGCACGGTTCAGACTTGCCATAGGTTTCTCCTATGATAGCCAGTTGTCAGTTTGCCTGCTGTTTCTTTAACAAATACTGACGTTTCAGGTGAAGAAAAACTGATATTTAGGCATATCCTAATAGAGATGTTAGAGCAAGGCCGTTTTATTTTGCTTTTAAAAAATATCCAGACCCTATTCACAAGATGCAGGGTAGCATTTAGTGTGATCTTGATCTTGGCAAGTAAAGCATTTGCTCCCTTAAGTGCACTAAGGTGCAAGACCATTTGATAAGAGCCCTGAGGATAAATGCTGTCAGAATGAGTAGTACTACATGGAAAGCTGCAGCTCTGCTTTCCATGAAGGCACGGAAATAGCACAGCTCTTCCACTCACCCACTTCCTTTGGCGACGTCAGGAGCCCGAAGAACACAATGACTCCTCCAGCAAACTGCACCGAGGCAGTCACCAAGAAAGCATACTGAGGAGAGATAAATAAAGCATTCTTCTTTAAAGCACTTTCAGTCACACACACCTCCCTCACTAATGAGGGTTTCTCTACATTCCAACCTCATTAGAGAGCAAACACAGCTACAACAACCCAGACTGCATCCATAACACTTGGAAATGAGTGATCTCTGCATCTCCTGAACAGACTGGGTCCTATCCAGGCCTATCTGTACTGAGGTGACAGCAGTGAGGCAGCAGCTGAGCCAACACAACCAGAGATCCAGCTCTATTGGAAGGGACTGCTCAAAGAAGGGTCAGGCACCAAATTCAGACAAGGTTCTTCAGAGCTTTAGTCAATCAGATCTTGAAATCCTCCAAAGACAGATCCTCCAGGCTCTGTGCCCTTGTTCCACTGCTTAACATACATCATAGGAAAATCGTTTTCCAAACATCCAGTTGGAACCATCCCTGCTTCACTTTATACCCACTGCTTTTTCGCTCTCTCACAGTGCAGTCCAGGAAAAAGTCTGGCTCTGATTTCTCAGCAATCTTCTCCCAGGCTTTGGAAGGCTGCTCTTGGTACCCTAAGCCTTCTCACGTCCAGAGTGACCAGCTCAGCTCTGCCAGCCTGTCCTCAGAGGCCCCATGCTGCAAGATGTGCTGGGTCACTCCCATTCCCTGTGCTCAGCTGACCACTGCCACAGGACAGCCTGGCCTCTTCCCAGTCACAGCAGCTATGCCTCCATGCCCTTCCAGCTCCAGTGACTCCAGTCAACTGAGAACCTGTGCTGGATGACTCTGAAGAGCACTTGAAGCCACCCAAATCAGAAGAAGGTATAATGTGACACTAGAGCTCCTCAGTAACATCAGTCCCCTTTACAGAAGAGGTTCAGGCTCATTTCTCCCAGTTTGGAAGAGTCAGGAAAGGAATAGCCTTTCTACTCTGCCTACTGCTTACCTCCACAGAACTCAGGAAGATGAAACTGGACACGTGAGGCTGCTGCCTCTCAAAGATGGGATAAGAAACCAGTGTCTCACAACCCATTCAGACATGCAGGTGTAGCTAGGAGCCAGGCAGCAACACCTACCTCATAGCCATATTTGAGAACACAGGAGGCAAGGAATGCCCCAAGGATATTTCCCACAGATGCACAGGCACTCCAGAGTCCAAACACAAAACCTCTCCTGCAGAAGGGGAGAAAGATTTGAAGCAGGCAATGTGAGGACAGATGACATTATGAACAAGACAAAAACAAAACATTCAAGTGAACTTTAACTTATGAATAAAGTTACACCATTTTCCCTGACCACTTCAAAGAGACTCAAAGCTCATTCAAAACAAAACACACAATAACTTGGAGGGGCCAAAGAGATAAGGGAGGAACCCTGAAACATCTGTGTTAAAGCAGAGTGAGCTGGCAACAAGGTTACAAACTATGACTAGAGCTCATCTGCAATACCCCAAAGTGAGAGTAGAATCTACCATGAGTCAGCTACCATTTGCTCTCTCTATTGGTAAGTAGACAGAAACAGGTTTTCCAGTGGTATGAAAATTAAACTTGAGTCACTCTACACTACGGGATTTTTGAAGTTTGAATCTGTGCTTTTAACACACACAGGTGTGTTCACACCAGGCTGTTCTGTGGCTCCAGAAAAAAGAGAAAGAGAGAGAGAGAGAGAATGTAACAAGTCAGGCATATTTCATCCTACCTAATTTTAATTATGATCTAACAGTTGGCCTTTCAGGTTGGAGAATTTCAGCATGATCTGTTACTCAGCAGGTCAGCTAAGTGAGTCACTGAAGAAAACTCAACTTACCCAGCTTTTCCAAACCAATTTCCCATGACAGCAACCACACAGGGCCAGCCAGTGGACTGCAGCAAGCCATTCACAACCCAGAGACAGCAGTAGAACCACTTGTTGTAGAAATGCAACCATTCTGTGAGTGTGCCAAAGGAGAATACCTGGAGAGGAGCAGGGGGAAAACAGAGAAGACACTCTGAGGCTACTGCTGAAAGACAGGCAGGAGTGGGGTCCTACAACAAGCTTTGAGGGAGCTGTGCAGGGCCAGGGCAGAGGCCAGGCTGGCATTGTTTGAGACACAGCACAGGGCTCACAGCACCCTCTGCTGAGCCAGCACAGCTCTGACTCCAGAGACAAATGTCTTCTCATGGCACTTCCTCTCCAAAAGACTTTTGTCTCCCCAAACAGCACAGTTACAACAGCAGAGGAGAAGGAAGAGACAAATATTTTCAGTGACAACACTAAAAATACAGTAGCATCTTGATCTGCTGCTGTACTGACATCCTAATCCATGATGCTCTCTGCAAACACAGAACCCTCACAGGTCATGGATCTTCACCAAATTTAACATAAATACTACAGCCAGGTCTCAAATTACTAAGTGCTGTAACCCAAACCAGCCAAAATAAACACACATTGTGGCACAGGGTGCTTGAGGCACACTTGCAGTCACGTGTCTGCAGAGCCCAATAGACCACAGTGGGGTTTGGAGCACTGGGTAAATCAAACACACTCCACACATCTTACTACTACTTTAATAACCAAAAAACCACCAGGAGATAAAACAGATTCACACTTATCTGCAGTGGTTTGAACTTGAAGAATGCTTTTGTTTTAAGCAGACATTCTTTTTTGACACATACTCTCCTAGCAATTTCATAAAATAAGTAAATGAGTGCCTGGGATTGTTAGCACATCCTTTAAAGAACAGAGCAAAGACAGTGTTTGGAAGCAAAAGCCTCAATAACAACATACATGGTCTCAGAGATAAAGATATACTACAAAACAGTCCCCAAAAGTCCAAATACACCAATCTTGAACAAAAGGTGTTCACCAAGTCTCTAGCCAGTGCCTAAGACTTAGGAATTTCCTTCTGACAGTGTCCAGAACTAGACATTTCAGGAAGGGGAGAGTCATCTGTGCTCAATGCTTTAGACAATGCAGTACATGCATCCAGCACCAAGTGATACCTGCAGGCTTTGACACCCCTGAGGTACAGCTACAGCTCATGAGCAGATGCACACAGAAACAGAGCCTCTTCTCCCCTACAGCAAAACCCTGCCCAGAAACCCTAAGGAAGACTTTTAAATCCCACTACTATGTTCCAACTTACCACCAGAGCAGAGGAACACATGCCAAAAGACAAAACCCAGCGTAAATTCAGGCGGTCCCCAACTATGCCACTGACAAAGAGACCCTGAGAACAAAACACAGCATTACATAAAGACAGAAGATTTGCACCTTATAGCTGTAGGAATTAAAATGACATAGAAAGGCCAAACTAATCCAAACACTGCTGTTATACCAACTTACAGTCTGATTCTAACCACTTCTCTTGTCACCAAAGAAACCCTGCTTGTAGCTGCTCATTACATTTCTTGTTTGAAAGAATTCAGCTGAGAGCTCTTGGAGAGACAGAACTAGTCCTCCCAGGTGACAGGAGTGTAAGAAATTCTGAAGTGATAGTATTTCCCTAGTGTTTGCTAACAAGCATCTTCCTATGGATGACAGGCATGGGCAGAACTAACAGAAACCAAAAGAGAAGAGATCTGCCTCTGAACTAAGCTTTTTATTGTGGGTGAGATGTTCCCTGTAAGAGTCAACCAAAGCTGAGCAGCTCGGGGTTAGCTTTACTCACCACAGCATAGGAAAACAAAAAGATGGTGTCCAGTGTCCCCAGGAAGAGAGTTGCTTCTTCTGCATTAGGAAATAAATGGCTGCTGTTCCAGAGCTAGAGAGAGAAAAATTTGACAGGTGAACAGGGAGAGGCGTAGCTCATTCTACTCTTTTTCAGTGGAAACCCCAGCTCCAAAGCAGAACAGCATCTGGCCCAAGCAAGCTCCCATTCCTCCAAGACTTTAATTATCAAATCAGGAACAATTCTGGCATTATCTTCTGGCAGTAAATGTCCACTGACACTTTGTTTCACTTCTAAAAGGCAAGCTAGCAAACCAGAAGTGAGAAATGCTCCTTTCACCTGGATCAAGACAAATGACTGGCAAAACAACACCTACTTCTAACAAGCATGCAACTGTTAGACAGCTTCTTACTCTGAGACACTGATGAGCATTTTAATGAATAATACAATAAAGGCATGTTCTGTTTTATGTGCAGCATCTCTTCTGTACTTCTCTCGCTGTCTTCATTAAATGAATAATTCCCTTAAAGTATTTGTGGCAGCAGCCAAAATAAGAAATGACAGAAAAAAAACAGAAAAGAAAGACCACAAAAGGAACAAGGGGAAGAAATAGACTGGTTGGAAACTATTTACAACAAACTCCAGTCACTAATGTTGTTGGGTTTTTGCTTACCCTGAGTTTCACTCTACTTTCAATATGATCAAAAAAAGGAAAAATGTCTCACTTGTCCCCAAAGAAAGATTAATGAAATCAGGTAAAAAAAACAAGCTTTGAGGATAACTTGATGAATAAAGTTAATCAGAACAAAGTTTTCTTCCCTTCCCACCACGTCTCCATTAGAAAACAAACAAACCCAACCCAAGCTTGACCTCTGGATATGACTAACTCAAATATCATCAGTTTCAGTTTGAGTCTACCTCTCCAGAACATCCTGTACAGACAACACTAATCATACCTCCACTTAGTTTAACAGACGGAACCTAAATTGATACCTAAAGCACCAGTTTGACCATTTTTCTTGTTCAGACATGCATCTCAACATCCAGCAAACACCAAATCATCTATATATTAAAAAAACCAAAACAAAACAGCTTCCAAAAGATACTACTTGTTTGAATGTCAGTTAAAGAACTAAATATAAACACCTTGTATTTTATTTTAGCATCCCTGAGACACTCACTCCTTTTGGCCATACTATAAAATCCTGAACACATTACAAGCCAAATTTACTGTTTTCACTTATCACAAGAAGTCAGCATTTATCATCCTTCTGTTCCTTCTGTCAAACATTCAAATAACCAATGATTTCTAATGCAGGCAACGCTCCAGCAGCTGACTTGGAACTCCCTGCTCTAATAGATCTCATGGCCTGTGACCAAGCTGTTAATGTGAGATTTCTTCCACTTCTCAAAAGCATTGGGACAAAGCATTACGAAAAACAAGCACGGCCCTAAACACCCTACAGTAGGAACCAGGAGGTAGCTCTTGCATTCCCATTTGTGAGAATCGAGCAGTTTAAAACTTCCTTTCCAGCAAGCAAGCACTGCCAAAACTCCCACTGCTTCCACTGAAGCCAGGATTTTACAGACAAGGCGTACTGGATGTTCAGCATGGAAATCAGACCTTTTAGATGCAAGCTAAAACGTCATTCTTCACCATCAACTTAGGATAAGCAGCTAGCATGCTCAGACAGCTCTCTCCTCTCCTGGTTTGGCTATCCTTTTAAGAGAGTGGCACCAGAGAAAGCACAGCCAGGATTTCACAGAACTCTCTGTAAGCCCATTAACTGCTTTGGTTTATTGCCTCCAACACTTGAGAGGAAGAGTTCCCCCTCCTCCATGCTGCTGGCTATTGCAGACTCTGCTGGGGCCCCCATTTCCATTGGAACACTGGAGCTTCTCGAGAAGTTTCTCCCTGGGTACCACTAGGGAAGACTTCAGCATTGCCTGGTGATCCATAACACTACACTGCCAACACCTGAAGTTTCCCCTCACATCCTGAGAAGTGAGGAACACCTAAGGGGGCCTCTTCAGCCCCACAATCTCAGCCCACTGGCAGCTGCCCACCTTTTCTTGCACCTCCTTCTCCCTTGTGTCCTTACCTCATATGGCCGGAGCTCGGGGGCCGTGCTGTTTAGGCAGGAGGGAGTCCATTGGCTGGAAATGCTGACTTTGACATTACTGAATGTCTTTCTGGAGGCATGGAGCAGGGAATAACTGCCAGAAAACACACACACACACAGGTTGGCTGAATCTTCTCTGGAGGTCAAGGGGGAAAGGGTGGAAATACCGATCTCTGAGCAGAGATACACTCAACCTACCTGAAGAAGGTCAGCAGGAACACAACAATATGATGGTGGGTGCAGTGGGACACAAGGCCTCTGTTGGCAGGCTGCCTCCAGAAGCTTCCAGGCACAGCCATGTTCCTGGCAGCCCTACCCCTGCTCCTGCCTTGGCCACGAGGGCTGGATGGTGATTAGGTCATTTTTCTTCTCACTTAAACAGAAGAAGGTGGGAAGGGAGGAGAAGAGAAAACATATTTGAATTAAAACACATGTATGAAGAACAGCTCTGTTCCCCAAACAGCTCGAATTCAGATGGAACAACTCTACACCATGCCTTTCCAACTTGTTTCACACCACTACCCATCTCATCACTTGTACATTCCTCAGTGCCTTCTATGGCTTAAGGTGTCTTGTTATTCCCATTCTCCCAGTAACCTCATGACACTTCTTTTTTGTTTCTCTCCTAGCAGATGCCTCTTCAGTGCCCAGGACCAAAGAGTACCCCCTGGATCTACCAGTTTCCAGCATTCTCCCATAAAAGACCATTCTGCACCATTTACACACATGGTGCACTACAGAGTGGCCATAAATAAGAGCTTTCCACTGCTACCTGGCTGGACAAAGACAGGTGATGAAGCCACGAGAGCAGCATGTGGCTATGGGTGGAGAAGGGCTTGGGATCTGACTGCCTCATCAATTGAAAGAATATACCCAAGAATGGACTTGCATAGATGGAAAAAGGGAAGTAACTGTGAGGACAGTGCTGAAATCCAGCAGCTGGAATCCTTGCCTATTTATTCTCCAGCCTGACATTACAGCTCCATCTGTCACTAACTCATGAATACAGCACACGACAAGTGACACCTTCCTGTCCCTACCTGTAGGGCATGGGTGTCATCTGCCTCAACTTCGAGATAACCAGAAACTATCAGCACTGAGGGAAGGCCATGACAGACACACAATTTCCTCCTGCTGCTCCATGTCACACTACTCCACTCTCCCAGCTGCACTGGCATGGCCAAGGGACCATTTCTGCTAACAGATTTTGGGAAACAGCCCCACTGGGCAGCGAGGGGGTGAATCTCTCTCCGCATGTTTCAGAAGACATGCCAACACCACAAACATTCTAAATGCTGAGGAGAGGTAAAATAAAGCACCACCCCTGCTCCCCCAAAGGATCAGCACTGAAATAAGGCAGAAGATAATGCCTTTGTGTTCTTCTGTATCCACAGGCACTGTTTGTAATTATTTGCACATCTGACAGAAGATTTTACAAGTTCAGTTTCATAACCTCACTTGGAGAAAGTGGAAGTCATTGCCCAGACAGTCTCTCATCCAAATTTCTGCCGCTGAAAACCCTTTATTTCTCACAGACTTTCTGTTCTCCCTTTTTAAAGGTTTCATCAAGACACCTTTCACTGCTGGCAGCCTCCCTTCCCTGTTCTCTCAGCGATGACATACGCCTTATTAACAGCAATATCCAGCTACTGCTGGATACATGAACCATCATGGAAACCGACATCACATCTGACCTCCAAAACAGAGTGTGGCACGGAGACCCTCTGGGTAACACTGGCCCAGCCATGACAGCTTTGAGACACTGGAGTCACGTTTATCCTACAGCACACCTGAATGCCTCCATTCTCATCCAGGACAAATGCAGTGAGCCTGTACAAGACCTGACACCATCTGCCTCCATCTACACAGCCCAGGTGTACTTGAGCCACACTGCCACTGCTCCAGCCAGCACAGAGCACCTCCTTGCAGGAATGTGTGTCTAGACTGCTTGGGGTCACACAGAGGGAAAAAAAGTGCCTACAACTGGAGCTGTGAGAAGGCAAGACTAGCCCTGGAAGAGGCAGCTTTGCAAGTAGTCTTGATGCTACCCTCACCTGAGGTCCCAGGCCATTTCTCAGCATCAGTGAATGAAGACTCAGCACCTGCATAAGTATCGCACGGTGCTACTCCCTTCCAGGCAGCAGTACCCCTACAGCTCAGGGCTGAGCCCCATACAAGCTGCACGGAGAAGGGAAGCCAAGGAACTCCAACTTCCCAGCTCCCTGGTCCCTTACGCTCTGCTGGTCAAACACAAGAGCCTCCTTGCCTCTCCCTCCCCTCCCACCAGGCAGATAACAGAGCTGTCCCGAGGAAAGCAAAACACTGCTAGTTGTGCAACGCTGTGGGGAAAAGTTCCTTCCTTGGGTAATCAGTTTGCAGCCCAAAGCACAAGATTTACTACTTGCTTCATGGTAACATATGCAAATATAGATCTTATTTGTCCAAGATACCGAGTCCTTTTAAAGCTAAGAGCTGGATTGACCTTAGAGTCACTTCTTTTTTTTTTTAACAGCATTTACTATTGAAACAATCTGTTCTTCAGCGCTTCCCAACCTCAGCTAGCTTTCTAGAAGACCTTCTGGCACAGGACACTTTCACAGTGTAGAGATAACCACGAAAGATTTTGTTTTCCCTCTTTCTTCATCGTGCCCTTTCTACATTCAAAACTAGCATTCTCCCTAGGCTAGAAAAGCGTGCAACCAGTTCATTCCTTAAAATTAGTCTTCTAATTATTGTGAGAAGACCACAGGAACTTTGTAGTGGAGGAGAAGCAAAAACTCGGCAGCAGGATGACCCACAAAATGCAAGACAGCGAAGCACACACCTTTAAGAAAGGAAGGAGTGCTTTTAGAATGTTAGACTGCCTCGTCTAACTATTTAGCACTATTTATTTTCAGCCAGCCGGTATCTTGAGTAAGCTTTTGTTAGGCTTTCGTCCTTATTTGCTAAGCTCTCTTCGGTGTTCTGCCTTATCCCTTCACTTAAAGTCAAAATAAGACACCTTAATTTCAAAACAAACGTCCTTAATGCCACCCTACTGCCCTCCAAAGCCGGCAGCAAGTGCAGCGTTAACATTCCTGGAACTTCCAAAGTGCAAAACAAACGAAGGGCTTTTTTTTTTCAAAATAATAGTAATTTAAAACACCAAACAAAACCCCATCAAAAACCAAACCAACAACCCCCCACACTCCTATGCCATTTTCCCAAGCAGACAGGAGAACAGCGGCACAAACCCACGCCGGGCCCTCCGCAGCCAGCACAAGCAGACCGTCTGTCAGGGCGGATGCCCAGCTGGATGCTGTCCGGGAAGGACAAGGGGCTGCCCCGAGCACCGCGATGCTGCGAGCACGATCCGGGCAGCCCGGNGCCCCGGGGCCGGGGCGGGGCAGAGCCGCGCTACCTGTCCCGGCCGGGCAGCGCCGGCAGGTGAGCGCCTGGGACCGGGCTCCTTCCTGGGCCCGCCGCTGCTCCTCCTCCCCCGCCTCGCCGCAGGCCCGCCCGGGAGCCGCGATGCCGTTCCCCAGCTCCGGCGCGGACGATGCCTTCGACTACCTCTTCAAGATCATCCTGATCGGCGACTCCAACGTGGGCAAGACGTGCGTGGTGCACCGCTTCAAGACAGGGCAGTACAACGAGAAGCAGCAGAACACCATCGGCGTCGACTTCACCGTGCGCTCGATGGACATCGACGGCAAGAAAGTAAAGGTCGGTGGCGGGAGCGAGCCTGAGCGTCCTGGCGAGCAGCACCGTGGTCGTGCCATCCTTCCCGTGCGGGTGCCGGGAAGTGGCGGGATGCACAGCATCTCCTGCTCGGCCCTGCTGAAGGCAGCTGGAGAAAGCTGACTGCCTTTCTAACCAGGGTAGTTTGCTAGTGGAGCTTTCTCTCAGGAAGATGCCGTGGGGGAAGCAGTCACCCTAATTTGGGTACATACTTGCTGTCGTGACTTCTCTGCATCTGCTTGAGGAGAGGGCTCGCGCGTTGCCTGCAGGGAGTTCTTTGGAATACGGCTCTAGTTTGGAGGGGATGTCTCTTCCCTCCAGAGGTGTGGGGGTTTGAGCTGGGACACCAAGGAGGGAAAACCTCCAAAGTTTGCAAAGGCTCCACTTTGGTGTGTGCTTAATTTGAGGGAAGAAGGCTTCCAAGACAAACACCAGAAGAAATTGTCAGCTGGAACTTCCCTCCGTGTGCAGATGAAAGTTTGGATGCCTGCCCTTTATATATAGATTTGCTCTGCCCAGTCCTATGTTAGGGTTCTTTGCTCTTCTTTTGCTATTAAAAGGCTGTAATGTTCTACATCTTTTACTACAGTTGTTTAAACTGGGTTTTTTGGCATCTTTGTAAAGCTGGGTTTACCCTTGCAGCTTTCTCTTTGGTCTGTGTAGATTGACTTTACAGGCTTGTAAATGGCTTTTCAGATCTAGAGAGGGCAAAGGCACGCTGGTGTAGTAGAGTGAGCTGGGACAGGTCTGGCTGCCTTCTAGACAAAGAGTTTTTTCAAATGCTGATGGCAAGCACCTAGGAAAGTGGTATTCACTGGTCTTTACAACTTCTGTCCTTTCTCTTACAGATCCAAGTGTGGGACACAGCCGGTCAAGAGCGCTTCCGGACAATAACCCAGTCTTATTACAGGAGTGCCCATGGGGCCATCCTTGCCTATGACCTTACTAGGAGGTCCACATTTGAATCCATTCCTCATTGGATTCATGAAATTGAAAAGTATGGTGCTGCAAACTTGGTCATGATGTTAATTGGTAGGATTTTAGTTTTAAATACTGTGTTATGTAGCTTTTTAATATAAAATCTCCCTTGTTTCCTACCACTTGTTGAAGCATCTATACACTATGCATTAAGGAAGAATGCAGTTCTAATTAAAAGAGATCACAAAGTGTGTCAATTTAGCCTAAGCTTAAAAAAATGAGGAAAGTCATAGCCTGGTCCTGACAGGACCCAAACCCATTGCAGACAGCAAAACCTTTTTTAGTTGTTCCTTTCCTGTTGGAATAACACGACAAGCTTTGGTGCCAGGCTGGAGGCAAGGACCACCTTTTTGGGGTTAGAATTGCAGTAAGCCTGACCCTCTACTCGTGAGGCACAGGAATGTAGCAGCTCAATAATTCAAGGTGAAGGGGAATGCAGAGAGCAACACAACTCCCGGTTCTCATCTTTCCTCTCTGTTCTCTTGCTATGCATGCGCATTGCTCTGTAATGGGATTCCGAGCAGGTAAGACAATAGATGGAGAGATGGCTTTTGCAGAGCGTGGAGCAGTCTGCTTGCATTCCCCTAGCACTCAGGAAGCTGCCTCCTGAGGAAAGCAGTGACTCGGAATTGCCGGGAACGGAGCTGGTAGGAAGCCGCGTGGTTCCTTTCCCTTGGGTTTCGTGGTTATTATTGCTCTTCCTTCCCCCAAGGAAGAAGCTGCAAATGAGAGCGCTGGTGCGGTGAGGCGCCAGAGCGTTTATTGACATTGCCGTGGCTGAGCTGTGGCAGAGAGCAGCGCTGAGCCCCAGGCAGGGCCCCGGAGCTGCTGCCTCTGTTCCCAGCACCTTCCGTGCCTGTGCTGCGGGGGTTCCTCCTGTCCTTCCTCTGGAAGGAGCAAACGATAAATTCTGACCTGCATCTAATGCAGTGCTTGGAACTGGGGGCAGGGGAGGTGTAAATCACTACACTTTGGCGGGGTTCTTCTAACTTCAGTCATGAATCTAAAGAACGAGACTTATCTGTCTTATCTGTGGCGGAGGCTGCTGGTGGTTGTTGGGTTTTTTTTAAAGAGATAAGTTCTGAAATTAGTAAAAATAAAACTTTTGTTAAGGATCCAGCTTGGTGCTTTCTTCCAAAGCTGGCGCTGTTTGCTTTACTTACTTTGGCAGAAGTACCTACTTACTTTGTACATTTAATTACACTTAGTCATGTTATACACCTTTCTAGCAGGAGGGTAAGGCTAAGAAACCTAACTTTCCTATCTGGAACTGAAGGAGGAAAAGGTGGGTGGGTTCTTTTTAAGAAGGCAAATAACCCTCAAGCTGGAGTCTTTTAGGTTTTTTGGCTGTTTTGTTTTGGTTTTTTTTTTTTTTTTTTGTGGGGTGGGTTGGTTTTGGGGGTTTTTTTGTTTTTTCCTTTAGAAAAACTGAACGGGACTTAATGGGAGGGTAGTTGACTTACATATGCTTCAAATTCAAGACATGAATTTCATGAAGGGCTGTCTTGAAACTACGAATGCAGACTTCAGCCAGCTATTAGAACTGATAAATCCACATATGCAGCAACTGCCTAAATATGCAAAGGTATTTTATCTGAGGTGTTTCGTGGCTTCTGATAGATTTTGACTAAAGTGCTGCAAGTAAAAGTTTAATCTATACGTGCAGAAACAACTTAAGTAGATATTGTAGGCGTTAAGGTAGCTGATCTGAATTCTTGTCTTTTTACATAATCTTAAAAGATTTTTTTAGAAAAGCATTCAGCTTAAATGGTACATAACATTTAAACCCACTAGGGAATAGGACCAACAGTTGCTTCCAAATAATCCTTTAGCCCACTACCTACACTAGGTAATTAGATGAACACAGGTTGTTAGTTTTTTCTTGGATTTCATCTCATTTGCTATCATATGATTTGCTGCAGTTTTGATCCGCAGTCTGTACTTGGGGCTCTGATGTACTCACATCTTGTTCTTTCCAGTAACTCTTACTCCTAGCATAAATCTATTGTTTAACAAAAGTGAATTCATGCATTGCATTTAAAAATAAATTTCTGAAAAGACTAAGTGATTGAACTATCTCTTTGCCTTTTTTTGAGGGAACAAATCGGATTCGCTGGACAAGCGCCAAGTGCTGTTTGAAGATGCCTGCACCCTGGCAGAGAAGCACGGGCTCTTAGCTGTGCTGGAGACATCAGCAAAAGAAGCTCAAAACATAGAAGAGGTGTTCACATTAATGGCTAAGGAGCTGATAGCCCGAAATACCTTACAGCTTCACGGGGAGAACCCTCCAAACAGCTTCAGTCTTGACTCCAGGCCAGTGATTGCCAGTCCAAATGTGGAGAAGACACAGTGCTCCTGTTGAAGAGAGACTTCAGGGAGAACTTGGAAATTGCTATTCTTCTGAGGCTGTTTGATTCAATTTTATTCAGTTGATGAAAGTGTTCTATGTGGCCTCAAGCCACCTCTTGATATTTCTACCTTGCTGTTTGGCTTGTGAGTATTTTCAGAGATCATTGTTGCTGTTGGTAGCACAGGTTGCTTTGAACATAGCAACTTCTGAGCTGAGAGGACTCGGGAAGCTGCCAGGCCTTGCCTTAACCAAAGAGAACTATAAAAATTACTGCCTTTAATTATATCCTTACATGTCTTTCTGGCTGTGTCAGAAGATAAATTTGCACCAGAGCTCTGCACTGACCCTTCTAAGCTGCGTTGCTGGTTTTAAGTACAAGCACTTTCCTCTCTGCCAGTAGCTGTAAAAAGTCTGACACATGCTTGGACAGCACTAACCCACTCCTGCCTGAACTTTCATTTAGGAGCTCTCCTGATGTCAGGCAGGTAGCCACCAATCCCAAGGAGCTTAATAACATTTGTGAAAGAGTACAGGATTTCACATCTGCCCTGAGCTCCTCACCAGACAAACCTGGAGACATCTCTGGGGTTGCATAGCAGGCAGAATATGATACACTTCTTCCCAGGGTGAGAAAAGTTGCCTTTCCCTTTGCTTTGTTATAGTCAGGATTGTTTCCAATCCTGATCTCCATCTTGCTACATGGACTTGCTGGGAGCAGCAAGGCTTGCAGTGAAAGGACCTTTTTCTTCATTCCTCCCTGCTAACCTTGTCCTGCTTTTGATGTGCTGATTTTAACCAAAAGCCTTCTGTAGCTTGTGTGATGGGCCAATGGCAGCTTGAGAGTTTGCCTGTAGATTTTCAAGGGAGTGTGAAGGATGGATGCAAGCTCCTGTGAAACTCAGCAAGGGGTAAGATGGTTTAAATTAGGTAAAAAATTAAATATCTGAATTGTGTTAGAGCAGTAAGGCAATGGTATGGGGTGTGCCAGAGAGCTGCCCTAGGTCAGTTATCTGCTGCTGCTGTGGAGACTGAACACTGTGGTAGCAGTGGAAGGGTTTGGATTGCTCCTCCCAATTGCAAGCTCCACTCCTTGGGGCTTACTTTTCTGTATACCTGAACTGAATGAAGGCTTTGGGCTGAGGTTTTTTTGGTGAGGGTTTTGAAGGGTTTTTTTCCTGTTGTTTTGTTTGCAAGTTTTTTTTCCCAGTAGATGGAAACAGGGAAGGAGGAGGAGGAAAGAAATATCAGAGGAAGCTTTTTTGACTGCAGTCCACATGTACCAAAGCGTATCACTTAGTTACTGTTAAGCTATGAACTGCAACTCAAACTCTGTAATGATAAAACACAGTTTGTGTTCCATGCAAAGCAGCCTTGGGAAGGCTGGGGTGTTGCCAGCTTACCCAATGGCTGGCTGCCCCTGTTTCCTAAGTCCTTGAAAAATAGGGAAAAACATGTAGCAAGTATTGCTGGAAAATCTTGTCTGAGAAGCACAAAAAAAATAAAGGAGAATGAATCATTGAATAATAGTTTTGGAAATATTTCTAATATTCTTAATGCTTTCTCTGGCTAGGTTCTTTGCTATTACATGCAAAGAGCAGGGGTTAATTCAGCTCTGTGTAAACTGAGGAAGGAATCTGCCATGCTACCCTCTTGCTATAGCCTGCTGTGGAGAAAGCTTCATCTTCAGGCATCCTCCTTCTCATGTTTACTTTTTAAATCTTTATTCCTTCTTCATTTTTACTAGCCTAGTAGTTGCATTTCAGTTTGCACATTTAAGCAACAGTAAATACCACAGCCTTTCAAAGTGGCAAGCCAGCTTCCAAACAACTAGTTTCTACAGCTCTTGTCACTACAAAAGCAGTTAAATGTAAGCTTAATATTTCTATTCCTGGTAGTAGTTTGAAATCCATCATTTTTGCCTTTTTTTTTTGTAGTATCTTCCAGAAGAGTGCAATAGAAAAAGTATTGCTTTCATCTCCAGTTACAATCTTTCATTGGTCAAGAGTTAGAGGAAGGATGGTACCAGCAGAGTGTTAACTTTGCATGGTTCATTGGGTTTACCCTCTTAATTATCTGCTACTGTATGAAGGTATTTTGCTTACCCTCAGTATGGAGACTTCTGCAGGCTGATGTGATCCTGAGTGCCCAGCCCTGCCAGCTTACAGGGCTCTTGCCATTCCCTTCCCGCAGATACGGAGCTACTGGCAAAGCAAGACCTTCCTTGGCAGAAAGCTGTGCAACACAGGATCAGGGAGAACAGGCTTGTGACTGTTCCCTTTCCTTTAACAGGTCTAACAGGCTTCCTGCTCCTCCAAGAAACTAGTTTTAGACACCTACCCATTGTGCAGCTATACCAGGAGCGTGGCCTCTTTTGGTTGGTCCTGTTTGGCATTTTCCACGAGGCCTTTGGGCAGTTACACTCAATGGTTTCCACGTGGTCGCTTTTCCAGCTGTCCTCCATGAGCAGCACTTGCTAACAAGGTTCTTCAGAGTATATTTGGTAATGCTGTTCCTCATGAGGTAACACATGAAGCTGTGAACCTTAAAAAATCCCCTTACTATAGCCTGTTATTCTAGGCTGTGAGAACCACTAGATTAAAATACAAGCTCAGCATAATCTCTGTGGTTCTGCTGTTCCCCATCAGAGAGCAGATGGAAACACACAGCTATGACAAGGCAAAGTAGCATTAACTGCTAAGGAATCTTCTGTTAATGGTTTGTTTCCCAGCGTCATACGCAAATCATATCAAATTCCAAGTGCTTCTTGACAGCATCATTAATGCATTTGTACAAAGGGTTATAAAGTTGTTTACAACACTATTTTAAAAACTATTACTGTCCTACAGGTTTCAGTTTTAAGAGCTGCACATTCAGCTTGAAGATGAGCTCATTTGTTAAGATCTTATCTACTAGGAAGAAATATTTGAATCTTTGCTGTGGCAAATTACTTGCACTGGTGTCACAACCAGGCCAAATGAGATGAAGCAGTACCTATTGGTGGAACAGGGTAAAAAAGTAATTAGAAATATTTTAAAATGTAC
Organism: Ifrita kowaldi; assembly: GCA_013398055.1. NCBI lineage: Eukaryota > Metazoa > Chordata > Aves > Passeriformes > Cinclosomatidae > Ifrita > Ifrita kowaldi. The sequence continues at coordinate 91,683 of VZRS01014162.1, forward strand.
CAAACCGACACCTCCCAGAAGCTGACTAGTTAAAAGCCAACACAACAGCAGCCAAATGATGTGGAAGGCACACAGCACTGCTTTGTTTCATATGCAGAGGTCAAACTTTGTTTCCTGTGCAGAGAATAGGCTCTCAATTACAAAAGCTTGAGGTTCTTATCTAATCATTCCAGTTAATGTTTAAGTCTAGTTGGAAGGGAGACAATTTTCAGACCCTGAACAGTGGTGGAGCGCTCTATCCTGGAGCCTTCTTTCAGGAAGAAGATGCAGGCCTGTGGTTTTGGACAAGGAACTGGAACTTCCCCCAGCGAGGTGAGTGCTCTAACAGCAGTGCTGTTACAGCTGCCCCTTCCTGATGGGGGCTGCCAACAGGCATTTTCATGGCTCTCAGCTCCCAGAACACCATGTTTGCCTGCAGGTGTGTGTGAGGGGCCTAAATAGTCATTGCTGAGAAACTGGCTCCTGAAAAAATTTTCAAGCACCGCTCTTAAGCAACTGTGTTAAGAACTAGAACTACACCAACAGGCAATGCTGGGATATCACAGTCCTTTGAGAATAGTTCTAGACAGGCCAAGAGCCCCTTTGTCTTAAGAGTACTTCACCTTGTAATAGGAATTCAGTTTCAGATGGGTAGGGCTTTCAAAAATCTTTTAAAGCACTTTTTCTAATGCTGCTGTTGTAAATCAGCCTTCACTCAGCTGCCTGCACAGCTTCTGTCAATGCAGTCACATCAAGCAGGGGTTGACTGTGGCTTAACAGCGAGTGACAAACAGCACACCTCTGGATAACAGGGCAAGAGTTCAGCATATTTACAATCCCACATTTTACTGCTGTGTCCATGAACATCACTGCTTATACAGTTTTCACTCCTTAGTCTAGTTTTGCTAACCTGAAGTGAGGCTCACCACAACTACAGTTTAATGCCTTCCTAATGCTAGTATTAAACTGACTTTGTAGCTACTTGATCCCTGCAGCACAGTCCTGTATTGTATCTCAATCCTGCAGGATTACATATGGATTCCCTCATTTGAAGTTGCTGCAGCAGTAATAATTTCACCTACACAAGTTTTGTTCCAAACATGAGACACGCCATAGCTCATGGTACCCTCCAAACAGAAATCTCCTCTGTACCTGCAGTAGCAGGCAAGTTACTTAGTATTTCATTAAATGAACCTTTGAGGTATTTCCTCAAAGATTACAATCCACCTTGGGCCACATAGGCCAGCTGTGCTACCACCATTTGAACTGAAGCAGCAGGAGTTGTAACAAGTGCTCTTACCTTGTATGATCACATTCAGAGCAGGAAGAACAGGTAGCACGCTCACTCTGCACTTCCCACAAGAGGCAAAGGTCTGTATCAAACTAAATGTAAAGTCAAGGCACCTCAAGTGACAGCATTCATCTTTTTCTAAAGATTTTTGATGTGAAATTAAGATTCTGCTGGTGCAAGTTTATGGAGACTTTATACTTTTTCCATCTTGACACTACTCTCTTTGGCCTCTTCTGTACTTTAAGTATTTCCTTGAAGAGAATATAGCACAGCCTAAGTTGTCACCCTCAATCTTCTTACATTAGAAGCTTGTCTTAATTCTACTGAATTTATTCCTGTTCTCACAGAGGAAAAACATAGCAGCCTACTAACATACTTATTTCAGAGGCCGGCCCTACTATTTTAAGCTGAACCAGTGTGGGGTTGGTGGGGGTGGGAATCACAATGCTCCAGCCAGCTGAGGAACAGGCCTGCCACAGCACAGTTCAGATGGGAAGTAGCACCCAGCAGTACTGGCTTGGGGACAAATACAGGCAGTTCCTGAACCTGCACAACAGGAACCACAGCACAGTTCAAAGCAAGAGGATGCACGTGAGCACATCAGTGGCCGTGCAGCTCCACCCAGCAGCCTCCACCAAAGCAAATCACTCATCTGGGTATTCACAGCCTCCTCTGTAACAGGTACAAGCAGCAGCTCTGGAAGCAGCAGCAGCCACCACAGTGCCACAGGTACAGGCAGGCAGAGAGTAAAGCACACCCCCTTCTCCTGGCCCCTCAGGAAAGCAAGCTCACGTGTTAAGTTCAGTACCTTTCTCCATCTTATCAGAACACAGCTTTGTTACCAACTCACATTTGAATCAAGCTTTCCAATAGGATGTAGAAACTTATGTTCACCACGTAGGGCAGGAAGGCTTTAATTTTTTTCTGTTTTCTCCTTTTTATCAGTTTAAAGTGTCATTTGCTCAAATTACATTCCTTTCTTCCCTCTGGGAAAAGAAACCCAAACCAAACAAACCAAAAATGCCTTTACTCTGCTCATTTAAATTTTTTTTCAATCATATCCCCCAGCAGCATCTGAATATGCTTCTAGCAGTTTAGTTCCAGCTTTGTGTATTTCTGCAGAAAAATGCTTCTGTCTGAACACACAGGCTTCAGGCATGTGGAGCCTCAGGAACAGGCCTGTAGCAGTGCTTGGGCTTGCTGTCCAAACACCATTATGATACGAAACTATGGATAACAGTATATCCTGCAGTTGGCTTTGTTCAGTGCAAATAAAACTAACACAATAGTGTAGAACTTACTTCTGAGAAAGCAAGACATGTCTGTTCTTACTAATGGCCCCAGATATTCCTTCAGTACATCAGCTGTCTGTTTGGAATGTATCCCTTGCGTTACAGACTCTTTGCTGGAAAGGCTCTAACAATGCTAGAATTCTGTATTAAGCATAACATGGTTCTGCAGGAGCTAAGAATAAGTGACATAAATGCCTTGGTATTTACAGAAACACACACAAAAATAATCGAGTTAAAAACCAGACGCTTCAAACTTAAAAGAACAGACTGACTTCTTGTTTAATTTTTTTTTTACTTTTTTTATTTGGGAAAAGTGCTTCTTACAAAAGGCAGCTGCAAAACAATACGTTATAGACCTCAGAACAATTTCTCATTCCATTTAAAAGTGAAAGGAGAGGCAGTCTAGGGGACAAGAGCAGCAGGAGAACAGATCACGGGGCATCCACAAGTCAATAAAAAACAGCAATAATGTAATGCAAGGTTAAAATTCCTGTGCTGGGGCTTTGGTGGCAAAGTAATTTCTCAATGCAAATTACAGCCAGAAACTGCACGACTGCCTTTGTAAGCAGTAACTCACATAAACTGAACAGCTTTACCAGGCAACCTGCCCATCTCAGCTGCAGAGAGGCACAAGTACCTCAAAGCAGCTGGGAGGCACAGCGAGTTTCTAGCAAAGCTCACGGCTTAAGTGTTTACATGAAGTTCTAAAACTTACAGAGCGATAAAGCTAAAGGGTCCTCTCTGGTGTTCCTCTGACCCCACCTTGGCTAACCGGATTTCTGCTCCTGGACAACCCTAATCATACACATGAAAGAGAGCTGGTGTATTAGGGAGTGCCATCTATCAAGTTAAGCGATAGTCAGGATTGTTTCCCAGTCTGGGCTGAGACCACTAGACCAGTTTCATGTCCAGTTGGAGGCTAGACTTCATGCACCAAGAGGGGATGAAAGATGGTTTTGTTATTTTTAACTTACACAGAGTCTCCCCATCCTTGAGGTCCAACTCTACATTTATCTGTATATACACATAGAGAGTTCTCCTTTCACAAAGACATTTTCCTTTCATGCTAAACACAGTAAAAATCCAGAACGTTCACACCTGGTTCTGGTTACACAGTAGTAATAGTAATGTGCAAGTAAACAGAGACCAAAAGTCACAAATGAAGACGTGTACATGAGGGGGCTGGAACGGAGCTGATTCCAGAAAGAATATTTTTATCTGGCCTGAAATCAGAAATATTGGTACAAAGACAGAATAAAGGCCATCAGCCAATTTACATCCCCACTGCATGGCCACTGCTCATTTTTGTATCTGGGCTCTTCAAAATGAGTGTGGAAGTCCTGTAAACACTTTAACCCTGGAACTGGGTGAACTCTGTTGGGTACACAGATGAAGCAACAAACCTAAGCTAACTGTTTGACAGTTAAATTTATTTTTACAAAAACTAACATTTTAAAGATTTCTTTCTTGTTATTTGTTTAAACAGAGGAAAAACAACACTCCTGGGGTGGGAGAGGAGGGGAGGGGAAGAGACAGACCCTGGGTAAAAGTTATTACAACAGCACCTGGAATTGATCGGCCTGCCTAGGAGAAACACAGGCACTGCCACAACACCACAGGTAATAGCTACTGCCTGAAGCCAAGACAACAGTCCACACTCCACTGACAGGTGCTATAGATCCAAATCATAATAATCTTCCAGCTCATCATGAAATAAGTCCCACTCATCCTCGGAATCCGTTAGCTCATCATCACCTCCGGCTGCCAACAGCATAAGCAACATCTCACCAAGCTCGAAGGTCACCACCTCATCCTCGTCGGTTTCAAAGGGATCACCATTCTCTCGCTCCTCGATGAACTCCCAGAACCGATTCCTCCGCTGGGCCTGCAAATGGAACACAAGGATTTCCCCAGGTGACCAACTGGTACAAAGCAGGAGCCTTTCCAGAGGCTGACAGTGCCCCTGGAGTATTTTCTGACATGCAAGAGATCACATTTCTCTTTCAGGGAGATACTGACCTCCAGCAGAATTTACCCTTCCTTACACACCCCTATTAATGCTACCCAACATTTCTACTTCAGTATGTTGCAGGAAAGTTTTTAAAATTTAGTCTTTCCATCTTGGCCTCCAGCATTCACAAGCTTTAGAGCACCGCTTCCTTCAAATTCACCATTACAGAGGTCTATCAGAAGTGGAAAAAAGAAGAGTCAATATTTCCCTATCCTCTTCTCAAGGCAGAAGACATAATGCACACCCCTCTTCTGCTCTCTCTCTATGGAAAGGGCAATTAAACAGCAGCACTGACCCGGTATCTACTTGAGGTTCCTACTTTGGGTCTTTGTGGCTCCTCTTGGCGGCCATCAGGATATTCATGCTTGTAAAAACAGTTCCCTCCAAACGGACAGCTCCCACGGCCTTCATCAAAATACCTGCATGGCTTGTTGCTGGAAAGGAAAATATCGCAAGCCTTACTGACAGCAGAGCCCAACCAGACTTCAGAATTGCATTTCCCTGCAGTCCACAAGGATCTCAGGTACCAGGAGCACATGGTATTTTGTGAGTAAAAGACCTATATGCAGAAATTATTTATTACAGTATGTGCGGACTGATGCATGCAGAGGGACACCAATGGTGTGCAGTGCATGAGCTTGGACTGTCTCATGGCTACACCACCACTGCTGTGTGTAGAGAAGGGAAAGACTGGGGTGAAAGAACACAGGAATAGCTTTGGGACCGTGTCCATGCATCTGTGGGCAGATAGGCAGACACACTTCACACACGGTGGTGAAAAGGAGATGTGAAAAGGGACTTAACATCAACACCCTTCTTCTCCATGTGTGTCTTTATCTCTGCAGTCTCAATTTGGTAAAAGGCTGCATTGCTCATACCTCATTGCCTCCTTGTATTTCTGAATGAGTTTCTGCTTCTCTTCCTTCTCCTCCACCCAGTACTCACTTGGAATGACAAAGTTAGATGTGATCCGGCATTCTGGGCAGGACCTGGGAAATGAACAGACTGTGCTGCAAAATTCCACATTACAGGGCGCTCTCTCTCCTACATAACAAGTCATGGCAAATATCCATCTTTAAAGAGGTACTGTACTCTTATACTTGCTGTACAACCTTTTCAATCTAGACTCTCTTATACATGAAGATAACCTAAACTGTTCTTCAAGAACTCAATGGCAATGGCAGCTGGTCAGCTTGTCTCAGAAAAGCTTGAAAAAACACTTCACACAGACTCCTTTTTCTTTAGAATTAAATAAATTTATTTTGGTATTATTCCTGTATTTATTCGATTGGAACTTTGTATTTTCTAGAACAGCCTTAAATGGAGAAATGTTTTGCCAACTGAATAATGCTCTAAGGCAGAAATTAATAAAGCAGCATACATTCTGAACTGGTTAATCTGTTTCTAGATTCCTGCCTGGGTGTCCAAGACATAAACAGTAACCACTGGACAACATGCTACTAAATAAACAACAGTTATTTACTACCATTGTGTTTTGTAAACTTAACCCATATTAACCAAATCAGAGTGTAAATGTTATCCCTAACAATTATTTCACTCCTAAACTAAAAGTTAGTATGCATTAAATGCAGTCTCTGTGCAGTCTGCATCTGGAAGTCTGTTGCAAGTTGCCACAAGTTACTAAGTTCTTCCACAGTAACATAGCACAATCGAAATGGGAAAGTGCCTCACTTTATAATCTTGCTCTCAAACTGTTTAGCACTCCTCCACTTGCGGATGCACTTGAGACAGTAGGTGTGGCTGCAGTTGGAGAGGATCCCGAAGCGGCGCTCACTAGGATTAGCTTTCTCATACACCACCTCCATGCAGATCCCGCACACCATGTCTTTACTACGCTGGACGGCAAAGGAAAGCTCCATGTCCTTCTCGTGAGCTTCAATGCAAGACTGAAAAGGAGACACAAAGAAAACAACTACAGAGACAACTGGTCACCTGGCAAGGTCTAAGCAGGTTTTTAAACTCAGTTTGCTGTTTTGCATAATGAAATAGTGTGATTAAGCTGAAAAAAACCTTCATCCTCAAAATTTGCTCAAGTAATGGGGAACAATCAATTCAAAGTTCCAATTCCTTCCTTCAGACACTGCTTTTAAACATGAAAAGGCAATCTAAAAGACCATCCACTTTTACTAGGCAAAGAACAAAGCTTTAGTATCTTTAAGCAGACTGCTCTCCCAACACAGATAAGGAAATCCAGCTGCTTTTGAGTATGGCCCTGGCAGGAAACAGTCTAGTTTACAACCGGAATTTCATTCACTGCCTGACCTGCACACACCTTCAAATGAAAGGGAATTAGTAACAAGTGATTGAGGGGAGCTAGGAAGCAATAACTCACAGCTGTTAAACACCAGTCAGTTGTTTGCTTACCTTTATGTGCTGAGATCTCTGTGCAGCATCAATGGGATGCAAGACCTGCAGGCCACACATATCACACACGTCCCCATGGATATACACGCAGTTTTCTCCATAACGACATTCTCCTAATGCAGCATAGGGGCACAGCTCCTTCTTCATCTCCACATCTGCCTGTTGCTTCTCATATTCTTCTTCAATTACCATTTCCTGCAAGGGTGCTTCAGCACAGAAAGGAGCAGCTAGGAACAGAATTAAGAACAGTAAGCAGCACATTCAGATTTTGAGCACTGGGAGTAAGAACACTCAGGTTACCCAAACAGAATAAAAGAAACAGTTCAAGTTCACACAACCTCAACCTGAACCAAATTATTTTCCCCATTTAAGAAATTTCAAGAGCAATTTCTTCATCCTTCAACCTAGACAAGATGAAAGCTATGAAAGTTTCAGTGGTCAGGGAAGATCCATTTACAGGCTAAGTCCACACTAGAAAAATCGCACTAGTCCTCAGCAGCTTAACACTGCTCAACAGATCCTGGTTCAGCAACCATTAAATAAGGCTATAAATCTCTCACTGCTTTTAGAATCAATTTCACTTCAGCTAAAATTTTCACATCAGGTAAAGTTAACAGGTTTTTTCCCAGAAATTACACAGCTGAAGTAACAAAGGTGTATCCGGCACAACAAAATGCTGGTATGGCAATACCACATCAGCAGTTCCTTATGTGCAGGCTAATTAGCACACTCTTGTTTAGCCTTAATAGTGAACGAACTTTCATTTCTGGACTCCCATGCATCTCTAGGATTGATAGAAACGTGGTGTTCACGCCTCTCAAGCTAACTCCATTCTACATATTTGCCAAAATGCCTGTCCTAAACAGGTATCTATCTGGTCAATTAGCCAGACACATGAACCTAAGAAACTGAAACTTATGCTATTTTCATTGCATTCTAAAGCTAGACATAAGTTTTGCAAAATCCTAAGTAAATTCCCTTACCTAATTCTAAACTGGACCGAAATCTGTATCTTCTCTCTTCCCCCTTTAGACAGCTACTGCTGAACACTTCTCCCTGTACCTCAACCACATGCTTGCTTGCCTCACCACAAGTCAGCCTTTTTAGATTGTTACACAAATAGGATGATTACTGAATTACAAGACAAAAGCAGCCAGTGTGAAACTGAAGATGTAATAAACATAAAGCATTACTATATTCAGAGTAAACACCAGGAAGAACAGCAGCTGGAGCTCATTTACATAACCTGAAGCTGTTACAAGAGTAACAAGTGATCTATGCTATAAGAAGGTGTAACTTTTAGAAGCCGTTCAAGCACTAGATTTGGAGAATCAAGCAAAAACTACCAAAGGCATACTCAGATCAGTTAAAGTGAAGGACAGACTCCTTCTCAAAATTAATCAGAGGCTGCACACTCACACAGTTTTCATCCCCACGGAGCAAAGACATAACAATAGGCATGTATCAGTCTGTTAGTTTTAGGACAAAGAAAAAGAAAATGCAGCTCCCTGCAACTTAAGTTTTGAAGAACAAGAAAATATTGAAGATCAGTGCAGAAAAATATTAGCTCTCAAAGATAAGATCAAGTCTGCTTCTTGAACCACCTCTAACTGTAGTGGTCACGCTGATCTTGGAGCAGTCTGTTTGTTAGAAACATACTTTTCAAAGCAAGCGAGTAACTGAGTAACAAGGCACCTAGCAACCTGCTCATTTTCAGAGATTCCCAAACAAAGTAAGTCATTACCTCTTCTTCCCAACAAGTTCTAGTGAACCAGCACCAAGAAAAGTAACAAGAAACCATATACTAGGCTCTACATACTCTTCTGAGTAGCTCAGCATAACATGAAAATATGTACTTACTTATTGAAACCCCACTTGCCCTCCCATTTGAAATCCATGGTCTCCACTTCCAAAAGACATAACAAAAATCACAACTACCATTCAGTTTCTATTCCCTCAACTGTTGCAATTGCCAGTGTTTGCTCGAGTTAATGCTGTCACAGGTATTTTTACCTAGTTGAGGGCCATGAAGATGGTTAGAGGGATCGAACACCTCCCCTATGAGGAAAGGCTCAGAGAGTTGGGGTTGTTCGGCCTGGAGAAGAGAAGGTTCTGGGGTGACCTTACTGCAGCCTTCCAGGACCTGAAGGGGGCCTAAAAGAAAGATGAAGAGGGACTTTTTACAAAGGCATGTAGTAATAAGAGGGCCTAAAAGAAAGATGAAGAGGGACTTTTTACAAAGGCATGTAGTAATAAGACAAGGGTAACAGTTTCAAACTAAAATTCAATCTGAAAGAGGGTGGGTTTAGATCACATTTTCAGAAGAAACTCCTTTAGTGTGAGGCTGGAACAGTGTGCGTATGTTCTGTATCTACTGCACTCTATCAGCTACAGCTTTACTGCCTCTTTGAAAGCACAATTAGAAAAACTCAGAAGACTTCACTTCACAGCAGTTACAAATCCAACATCCCTCAGAGTAACATTTGTTCTCTATGATTCTGTTTGCTGTTTTCCAAATCTCTGCTCACCAGTAGGTGGACTCAATCCCCACCTTCTCACTGCCCATTTCCCAGTCAACAGGGTTAAATTCATGCTAGTGGAAAAATCGGTTTGTTACCTTTGATTCACACACCACCTGCTTGCACTTTAGGATACACTTTGTAGCATCAAACACATTAATCTTTTAGTAACAGCAAGCAGACACCCAATTTAGTGTTTCTTGTATTTCTGCCTTTCTACTCTTCCTCAATTACTGCAGAACATCGAGCAGCAACAGCTGCAGAAAAAGTATGGAAATGTGGCACATCTGTACAACTAACAAGTGAGTACCTGAAGAATCATCACTATTTTCTATGCTAGGTACTGAAGTCATCTTCAGGATACCAACTTGAGTCCCAAATCAGAGAATCGTGGTAAAAGGTGAGCATTATAGTCCAAGCTATGCATGGTTAAACTGCCAACCTTGAATCTTTATCATTTGTAAGACAATTTTAAACACACAGGCTTCTAGGTAACCTTGAGAAACAAGTTTCACTTTGAAGTTTCCAAGTATCTGTACATTTCTCCAGCGATTTGACAAGAATAATCTGCTTTAAGGCATACACTGTAGAACACACTGCACACATTTTTACTTCTGTAGCTTAACAAAGACAGGTGCTTCTGAAAAGTAAAGGTTTTTTTTAAAGTCACCATGGGAATTAGCATCATGTAGCACTGTTCAGAAGAGAAACAGAGGAGTATGTTTATACATTAAAATACATCAAGTTTCAAAGGCTATAAAACAGATTTGCAACAAGATTCACAGAAGAGAACATTATTTAGCTTAATCTGGCACAACTGTGCATGAAAAATAAGCCTAACCCCTAGAAAAAGGAACTGCTTTAGTAACACTAAGTTAACAGTATAATGACCTAGACTTCAGGAAGAAGCACCAGCTCTTCTGTAAGGACTGGGTGTATTAAAAGATCTCTGGCTGTTCAAACTAGCAATGAATTGATTTCAGTGGAGGGCCAGCCAGTCATTAAGGGGGCTGAAGCCCAAGAAAAGAGACTGACTCTTCTCAGATGTGCACATGACAAGAGACAGAAGGCAAGCTGTGGCAGGGAAAAATCCAATTACATACTAGGAAAGAGGCTTTCTTTGTGAAAGAAGTCAAACACTGCAAAGCATACCCAGAGGTTATGGCCCTTTGAACATCTCTGAGGATAGAGATTCAACTGAACAAAGCCCCTGGCAACCTCTAAGCAGGAAATTAACTAGATGAAATCCAGAGGTTCCTTCCAAGCTAAACTATTATATTCTGATTAAAATATTTTTAAAAATCCTTTGTCTCAACAAGCACAGAAGCTGTATCTTTTATGACAGTAAGGTGGCACATTAACAGGTAGTGGCCAAGTTTTCATTCCTTTGGAATATACTCTAGTCACAGATCTATTATACAATTCCATAATCAAACTTCTCAACAACACTAGCAAACTTTTGTGTCACTTGACCATTCCTCTTCACCCTCCTCAAACTGGAAGGCAGGAGGCTCCAAGCAGCACCCTGTAACACTGAGGTCATTCTCTTTTCAAACCTGAGAACCTGAGCAGTGCTGTGGAGACAAAGTAGTATAATCTGAGCACTCCATGACTTCTTCAAACTCTTCTGGATGCAAGGTGTCCATTTTGAATTCAAACAATTATTTAAGTACTCATGGCCTCCTCATGCCTTAGAGAGACACATATTAGAAATTACGTTAAAATGAACACCTTCAGCCTACTTTCCACTTAAATTTTAAGACTCTCTTATCTTTCTGCAGGAAAAACAGATGACAAGTAGGCTACTCAAATAGTCTGGTCCCATACAATAAGCTTCTTCAGTCTCCTTCTCATAATGAGCTATTAGAAATAGCTCATTATGTCACAGTATTAGAAAGCTGAGTTCCAGAAAGGTAACTAGAATAAATCATTTTCAGCCTCTGGCCACGGGATTCACAAAAGCAAGCATTAGGGTTCAATTCCTTCTACAGGAACCTGTTCCTCCACTGAAAAACCTGTACAAGACTGCAAAATCACCCCAAACCAAATAAACCAACCCAAAACACAAAGGCAGGAGATTATCTCTACAGAGTAGCAATATTAATTGCATGACCAGTAATTTTGTCTCCCATTCCATATGCAAACTACACCTCAAAGGAGATTCTCAAGTCATTCAGAAACATAGCAAGAGAAAGCCAGTCATGCAGAGACTGACTCGAAATATACCTTTTTTCAGAATGGAGCAGTCAGTCCGACTACTCATGTTGGAAAACCCAAGCTCACTAGAACTGATCAATAAATATGCACAGCTGTACTCAAAAGCATGAAAATAAATGCACTACAGAGAAACTGTTGAGCCACAATGGAAATTCACTGCTTTCCCATGATCAGCTTACCACGTCCACAGTATGGCTGCCCAGGGACAAACTCCACTGCATTCACCCAGTCTTCAGCCCCTACTCCTGCTGCTGCCAGATCAGTATTTTCATCTTCTATCTCAGCAATAAATTCTTCAACTGTTTCAGGGAGCGATGCAAAGTCTGAGGACACTGATGGATAGATTTCCACCTCTGGATTCACATCAGTCACTTCTTCTTGTATTAGTGGCTTGGTATGTTCATACCTAAGAAGTTAAAACACATCATGTCAACTTTCCACAAGAAAATACCTCCAGACAGCAGCCCCATGTACTGAAAATAAACTAAGGAAGATGTGAACATGCTATGTGGAAGGAGGACCCAGAAATGTCTTGGAAGAGAAAGTCACTGATGACCCTTTATAGAGATATGCTTCCACTTGTGCAATCTGTCAGCATTGCTCAAAGAAACAAAAGGTACTCTGAAATTCTGGAGAAAAAAAGAGCAGCATACACAACTCTTACTTAACTTACACAGAACAAACTTCAAATATGTCCCAAACCAGTCAGGTACCCATTACACATGTATTACTGAATGAGAAAAACGAGTTCATTCAGCTTTATAAAGAGAAGACTAAGGACAGACATTGCTGTCTCCAACTATCTCATGGGAAGCCACAGGAAAGATCAGAGTCTTCTAGGAGGTGCAGTGACAGGCTGACAGTCAGTAGACATCAGGCCAAAATGGGAAGTTACAGTTATGGATATTAGGAAAAATAATTGCTGTAAGAGTAGTTAAACACTAGAATGGGTGCACAATCTTCATGCTTGCAGATATTCAAAACTTGACTGGACAATGCCTTGGGCAACCTGGCCTCTACTGGCACAGATTTAGAGATCCCCACCAACATAAATGATTCTTTTCCTGAGCATCTTGCCTCATGCAGATTTTACACTGAATTTGAGTACTTATTTCTAATGCCTCTTTCAGTTCATTGTGGAATATGATAATCAGAACACTTTCAGCCCTACCACACACAATAAGCAGGAACGCAAAAATCTGTCACAAATCTGTCTTCCAGCAACTAGGAGACTTCATGGGAAAATAAATTACAAATATACTGTTGTAGACTTAGATATTTGCTGACTAATTTCAAGGACAACAGGAGGTAATTTTTTGAGATCATATAGAAGTTTGAAGTGACCGTGATTCATTTAGCTTGTGTCAGATTAAAAACAGTGAAGCGTCCCAGTTCTTGCATATTAAAGAGGTGCTCCCAACCAAATGTCAGCTTGGAAATCCTAATCCTATGAAGCAAAAATTTAAAATTCAAGCCTTCAGATCTCTACGTCTATGGCCTCCAATGTGTGTACACCATATGAGGTTCTCAAGGCAACCCACTGGGGTGCAGGAAGAAAATATAGAACTTAGTGGGTTTCTTCCCCTTAAAAAATACAATAAATTATTATTATTATGATACATGTTGATGGCAGTGTCCTCACAGTCCATATGCCAGAGGGCCCATGTGTGGTACGTGTGAGGTGCCCTGAAGGAGCAGGTGTTCCATCACCCAGTGGGTTGACAGTGGCACCCCCCCTGTCTGCTCACTTTCAGCACATTGTGACATCTTGCAGTTTGCTTGCACCCACTTAATGAATTAACAGATTATCTGATCTTGTACCTAAACTAACCCTGACAAAGTGAACAAGTGGCTTGAAAAGATGCCTGCAACTGTGGGCTGATGACAACACCGATAATGTGAGCAAAAGCCAACAAGAAAATGTCAGAGCTAACACTTCTACGCCTACTACGAGCTCCTCATCAAACACACTACAAAGTAAAACAATGCCAACCTAATCAGCCCTTGAACTCAGGGGGAGGGGAACCACAGAATAAATCACGATTACCAAGCAGGCAAAATCTGAAATACGGATTTACAACCATTACTATTAAGCAAGAACCGTGCCCTCAGTGTATACTGTACTTTGAGATATTAGCTACTGAATGTATGAAGCCATCTCCACTAGCAACACACTGAAAATCCAGAACACAAAGACAAACCTCCACAATTTTTTCCAAGATGTTTCAAGTCATGCGACACTCAATCCAGTACTTTGCAGAACTTCACAATAAGGGTTTAGAAGCCTCTTTTGAGGTTTGTTACATAACAATGAAAGACAAAAAGCCATATGCCACTGGACCACTTTTTCTCCCTGCTGTGGTAAAAATGACTGAAATAACTCACGGAAAACAATATGGTGACAAAGTAAAACACATTCCTTTGTCAGCAAATACTGTTGGGAAACACATAGAAAACACTGCTAGAGATTTGAAAAAACAAGTAGTAGAACAAATTTTGCAGTGTGGGAAGTTTGCTGTATGGCAGAGGGAAAAGTACAGATGTTTTTCACATGTCTCAGCTTATGATACTTGCTAGATTCTGTTTCAATGCTGAACTACTTTTTGTGAGACACCAAGGAAAAGATGCACCAGAAGAGAAACATTCTCAACAAATTACTTCTTTAGTAAAGATAAAAAGATTCACTGGAGGAGATATATTCTTAACAGTAGACAACTACTTGAATAAAACCAATGCTTTATGGAAAAACTGTGCAAGGAAAAAGACTGAAGGAGCAGCTGCCCTGACCACAAGAAGATTCCAGGGTAAGGTTACAGGGATAGCGCACCACCAGAAATTCATCACTGCATCATTCATAGGCAAGATATTGTAGCAAAGATGGATCCAGAAGCACCCAAGTGGCACTAGAGAATGTCATCAATATAGACTTTTAATCAGTCAAATGTTTACCCCAGTTGTAAGATGGAGAGCCACCATGGAAATCTTCTGTACCACACAGATGTTTGCTGATTATCTCATGGTAAAGCACTTAAAAATTGTCACAAATGAGTTATGCATGTTTATTTCACAAAGACAAGTGGTCCGAATTTGCTGCCCTTTTCTCTGATGAAAAGTCACTGCCAGCAGTATGCTGCTAAGAAGATATTAAAAAAACCCACCAAATCCAAATGAACCAAACCCAACCACATTCAAACTGTCCCTCCAAGATCAAGCTGTTCTATGAACAGAAAACTGCTTTTTGAAGGAAATTTGTGGTAGGGAGACAACATTTTGAAAATTAAGTATTTCCAGCATTATGTGATTTTATTGCCAAAAACTACCCAAATGTGTCAACTACAAAAAGCCTTTCATATCTTGTACACTTAAAAAACTTGGAAAGCAATTTCTCTAATATGTTTAAAAATCTTTCAAATTCAGAATTCCAGTGTATTTTGGACCCCTTCGCTAAAAAGATAAAAATGCAACACCTTCCAGTTAATCTGCACTAGCAGCTGATTGACATCAGGGAAGGTGGAAACTTACTAGCTAAATTTATCACACATTAGTACATGCAGCCAGCAATACACCTCCTTTTGGATCTTCACATCTTTGTGAAAGATCTTTTTCAGCTACGACCACCATTAGAACCAAGGACTGAAATAAACTGAACTTAGAATGAGACCTTCAAATAACTGTTTAACAAAATGTTACACTGAGATTTTAAAAAATAAGGAAGCCCACTGAATCAATATTACTGTCAGTAAAAAAATACTGTTATTAATAAGGCTTTTAGTGACAGTAAAAATAGTTTTGGACTGTTCATAAAATATTTATTAAATATTTTTCATTTCACCTTTAATACACCCTTTCTAAAATTATGATTTAATTATGTTTTATAATGTACATAACACTAGTACAGTAGTAGATGTAGAGAGAGATATATATATATAAACTATAAATAAATATGCATGTTGGTGGGAGCTCAAAAACGTTGAGCTGACAGGGTGCATGATCTGAAGTTTGAAGACCACTGAACTACATGATCAAAAAAAACCCCACTAGCAGATAGAAGACTACAGACATGTTTTCTGTGTTATCTTTCTTATATATAGCAATCCTTCATTAAAATGAAAGCAAAGCCAACTATGAATTACCATATAAAATCATGATGCAAATGTTTAATCATAAATTAGAGCAGCACTAAGACAGAATGTTAAAACTTCTGACAAGTTTTAGTAAAATTAATGTATGATGATACAAACATTCCTAAGCCTTTGTAAAGCTTTGCTCCACTAGGAAAGTATCTGTTTTCTTTCTCCAAAATTTTTAAATTATAATTTCAGGGGTATAGATTAATTCATAATATGTTTTCATAAAGTAAAGCTGTTTTGTACGGGCAACATTTTAGAACTTACATGATAAACTCCAGCTATTTTTCCAAAATGGTAGTTCCAGTGTCAGAGTACCTATTCCTCAAGAGACAACACCAGGAAAATAAATAAATTCTTACCTGTTCAGGCTATTATGATCACTTAAATAGTGTAATTCAGTTTCATCCATTCAGCTAGTCTGAATGTAGTCTCAGATTTCAATTAATCTACTCATGTTATTAATGAAAAATAAGAAAACTCCATGCCCTGACAACTATCACTTTTATGAAAACCAGTTATCACCTTGCCTTTGCTCATTTATTCGCATAGCAAACACTGGTATTTAGCAAGATAAGACAATCTGTGAAAAGCTATTCTTATAAATTTTTGAAGTTGCAACAAAAGAGGAAAACACTAAGATTTACTGTCTTTCCCTGAGCTCTTTACTCAGAAACACAGAGTGCAAAGACTCCTGCAGGATGGGCTGGGGCATTTCTTTACCTGCAATGATCTCCATAAGCACAGCATCCTCGCTGGTAATACCTGCACACCATGGCAGACTGACTGGTGGAGAGGTCATGCGAGTAGCGGCAGTTGTCTCCTTCCTTGCAGACTCCATGCATGAAGTATCTGTAAGAGAAGATAATGGTGGCTTAAGGAGAAGCACTGAAATTGTAAACAAAGTATCTGGATGATCTTGTTATTCTATAAATCAAGGAAAGCTGCATTAAGAACAGCACTAAAGACTCATGAGACCCTGCCCCAGTATAACCATAAAAATAAGAACATCTGAGGAAAGATGAAGCCTCAGCTACTCCAGTGAACTGTGCTGCACATTCAGGGACTTGCTCTTACAAAAGCCTGGGGGGAAAAAACCCCAAACTTGCAATGCAAAGTTATCCTGGGCTATGACACTAAGAGGAAAGAGTCTTGGACCAAGTATATGGTGCTCTAAGTTTTACTTGTACACCCTAAGTTCTGACACAAGAAAAAACCTTACAGAAACTCTCCAGAGAATACAAGAATCAAACCCAGACACACCCTAAATCGCCCAAGGTTTTAAATCTATTCTGGATTCATAAATAATTCAATCAAATGTGATTTCCTCTCCAAGAATGCAAAACATGTTTGTGATGGATAATTACATCTGACAAAACACACACATTAGTTCTGTGATAGGAGCCAAATCAATAATCAAAGCACCCTGCTTCAATACTGTTCTGCTTGTCTTGAGAAACTTGGACACTTTCAAAGCTTTTGAGGACAGTTTGATCAACTTTAGCATGTCAAGTAGCACATGCTTAATTTAGCATCTTCAATTCAGTTATTCAAGAAAACTGAAGAGTAGTTTTCAATTCCTTTTAAATTTTAACCTCGAAGAACAAACTTCTTGGAATTTAATGCACCATAATTGTTCAGATTCAGTACATTCGCATCAAAACTACAACTGAAAGTACAAGTTCAGGTACACCTTTCCCAAGCCACATTAAAGTATTAGCCAAGAAAAAAAAGTAAAAAATTAAAAAAAAAATCCTGTGTAAAAACTGAATCCATAAATGTTTACCAACACTTCAGTTTAGAAAGAAGCCACACTGCCCCCAGGTACCAAATAAGTTGCAAACTCTGAAATATGAAGACCTAGTAAACAAGAAAATTTGTGAGGATTTAGGTCTCATACAAAACACCACTTGAGGGAAGGCTGAGAAGCAGATTATACCCATCTAAGCCCAAGCTGCTGCTGAATGGGGCAGTCCTGCCCTCCTCCTGTTGCACACTTCCAGCACTTTGTGCAGCCAGCAGAACCAGGCCCTCCAAGCAGCTGAGTGCAGCCTCACAGCCAGCACAAGAGACACAGGGATCATCTTTCAGCAGCCACAACTAAGATTAGGACAACTCTTCACAAAACAGTACATTCAAGCTGATATTCCTGGCCAGGAAAGGTGATAAGATTTTGAACTGCATGCACTCCTACATAGCTAGTCTACTATATTTTTAAGAAGTCAGATAAAGCCAGTGAACAACGCATCAAATGACATAAGCAGAGCTACACCTGCAGTCCAGTTTTAAGGAAATATTAAAACCTGAGGCTGACTGTTTAGAGAGGTGATAACCCTCCATGTGCAATACCAACAGTGTATTCAACATACTAAGAATAAAAAAAATCTAAACTAGCTTTACAGACCACAAGCTGACACTTGCCATCAGGCTGCAATTCACACTCAAAACACTCAAATTCACTCTCTAAATCCTGTCTGTACCCTGCAGACACATATTAACCAGGTAAGAAATGTGATCCTACATAAAAAATAAGCAGTACAAGACCCAGATGAGGCTCTGCAGGGTCAGGTGGCAGCACAAACAGCTATGCCAGCACACACCAGGAATAGCATGTTGCAGAAACAGAACAAGACCCATCCCTGCTATACAACCAGCACTCTCCACTGTGAACAAAAACCACACAAAAACCCCCCAAAGTCACACCCACAACCCCAACACCCCCACCCAACAGCATAACCCACCTACAAAGACCCACCTCAAAAGCAAAAAAAAACACCAAACCAAAACTAACCAAAAAAACCCCCTACTGAATGCCCCCTCCTCCCCAAACACACAAAAAACCCCCTGAAACAAAACCAAAAACAAACCAAACCACCCATGAAGTCATGGAACCAGAATATAACTGGAATTTCTGGCTTGATTGCTTTCAAGAAATGGGAGTCGCACCAATAGGGTAAAAAAAAGAATTCAAGTTGTTTAATGTTTGTTCTTCAACAAGTGTTATCTCCACCCTTTGCTCACTTCCACACAGCATCGCTTCCCTCATGTGCTGGGGCAGCAGCTTCACAGCCACCCTCTGACACAGACCGGGAAATGGCTGCAATGGAACCTGACATTCCTTTTGCTGCCCCCATGGTTATTTTTAATCTGGATCAGATCACTGCCCAACCACACTGCACAGCCACTCTGCTCCTTGAGCCAACAAAGTGTTGGGACACCACTACAGCTGAAATAAATGACTGACAGAAAGGCACCTGCCTGAAGTGAGGACATCTGATAGAAACTATTTGGTCAACATGACTTATGTTAAGTACCTAAGACCCAAAATGAGATTCTGCTTGATAGGGAAAATGAAGCTCCAAATCCCCTTCCTTCGTTCCCAGCTTATGTTAGAAAATCCTTTGCAAATACAGATTCTGTGCAATTCTGTAAGTTGTCACCATTTATTATATTGAAATAGTAGGCTATAAAAGGAAAAAAATAAACATAAAACACTCCCAGGCTCTAATTCACACATCACTTTTAAAGGCCTTCAACCCTTTACAGCAAACTCAGCATTATTTGAACAAGAAGGCTGGAGTGGGAGGAGAAAAAAAAGTATTTGTTTTATGATTACACCCCAACTTCCTCCACAACCCTCCTCCTCACTGAGAGGTAAGATTTTTACTTTAAGGTCACAACAAATTTAACACTTTACATATCAAATTGCAGTGTTTGGCTAAAACATACTTTGGCCATGTTGAAAAAATAAACAGAGTGCATTATTTTTGGGAAAAGATAATGAAATTTATTTTGGAGAGCATCTTTATACACACAGAGTATTCAATTTAACCCTACTCAACAGTGATACCAGCCTCTTCATTCTGGTTACAGGAAGAAAGCATCCTTGAAACTGAGAAATATATGCGTTATCTGCCTTACAGTGCCATGCAGATGGACATCTGAAATTTGCATTTGGTCAAGAAGTCAGACAACACATGTAATTTCATCTGAAAAAATAAAACTAGATCAAGACAAGTATATAACTGGATTTTCTCTGAGCCTCTGTGATGCTGTCATCCAAAAAAGCACTTTTTCTGGCAGTGCTCTCTGTTCTTCCAATTCAAATAGACGAGTGTAATTTGGTTAAGCTGCTTGGGGAACCAGACCAGAGAACTCATCAGGGTCCAAGTCCAGATCATTTCCCCAGTTCAGTTCACTGCATGATTGTAAAAAATGTGAGTGACACCAACACATGGAACACCCAGACAAAATTAATAATTGCCTGCACTAGCATTTTATCACTGAAAAAGGTTCAACACATGTCTAGTTATGAATGCCTTGATCAGAAGAGCATATCCTGATTTTCATAGGTATTTCTCAATAGGCAATGCTTCCTTCTATAGCTTAGGAAGCTTGCAATGGGTTTCCTTATTCAGATGGGTTCTCTTCTTTACTTCAGGTTTCTGCTTTCAGGTAATGCTAATTTGTTTATCAAACTACTGGTTCAGCTAAATAAGAATGTTACACCCAAGAGCAAACCTCCTTCAAAACCCATGACGCTGCCATGACTGGCAGATGGGGAAGCTCAGGGTAACAGCCATCTGCACTCATTAGCTTCTTCAGGTGCCATACAGAGACCGAGAATTCCTGGGAAGACGGTAGCAGGAAGGAGGCTAAGCACGCTGCTCTAGCACAGCTCGTGGGCATTCAGCCACATTACTGGCTAATGAAATTCTGCTGGAGTTAATAACCTGAAGAAAAAGGGGGAAAAAAGTTGATCATAATAGCATTTAGCTCCTTGCTTCTTCTCCACAACCTCCTTCAGAAGTTATTGGGGGATGCAGACCAGAGCAGCCGTGAAATCCAGGCAATCCAGGCAGGCTATCAGGTTTGTGCCCTACACCTCATCCCTGGTGCTGCACTGAATTAAGAAGGCATTACTTCACTGATGCACATTCTTCACTCAAGAAAGAAAAATACCCGACACAGGTTTTCAGGAAAGACAGCTAAGGTACAAACACAAAGACAGCTCTCAAAATACACCACGTAGTTGCTATGGGTTTTATTTACATTCAGTTCTCAAACAAATAAGTGAAACGTTATTTGTTTACGTCAACTTGATGACTTTTAATGTCGCATGACATCTGGAAAACACAAGCACAGAACGAACAGTGTCAAGCCTTTGGAAAAAAAGGTTGGCTATAGCACTGCTCCATAAAACCATGTAACCATCTGAACTGGAAGGACTAAGGAACTTGGTAATCACCACCACTCTTTTTCTTATTTCAAACACATCAGTAAGAAAAAGATCATAATATTAAACTAGTTCTGAATTAGCTTTGTTCCCCTGCTATTCATTCCAGATTAAAATACTATAAATTTTTACAAAACACAAGCCTTGAAAACTGCTAAACCACAGAATTTAAAAAAAAAATGTTTCTTCATCGTCTCTTAGGGAACATGATTTCCTATATTCCACCCTGAGACTTCTAAACTTTAACTGCAAGAAAAGCAGAAGGGTAACATCAGCAAAACTGTATGTGTAGAAGAAATCCAAGTCCTTCATCTTAGTCACTGTGTCTCTCACTCTGAGATGTTAATCATCCATCCCAAGGATATCACACTGGTATATTAAAACTCATTAACCAACCTATTTATCATATCAGATATTCAAAGGAGCAGCAAGAACTTATGCTACCAATTTTAAACCTTCCAGTTTCAATAAAACAGCAGTATTTCTGCACCAGCCATCACGTGCTAGCTCCTTATACTGAAGGGACAATCTCCCAAGTTTTTCAGGCAGCATTTACTGTCACCCATATGATGATTCAACTAAAAAAGCCTGCGAACAAAAAGAATTGTGCAGCGTTACTCAAACAGAAACTGCTCTACCTCCTACACTAAAAACCTTCATTTTGAAATTTAACTCCTTCATCTTACTGTTAAACCCTCCAGCTTATTTATAAAGGTAAAACAAAATTTAATAGTAAAAAACATATCTTCTTAAATATGAATATATCCTATCGAAACCAAACCTAGAAATCCAAAATTTTTTTCACAGGTTCCCAGAACGGCAAGTCGAAATTGCTAATTTCACTTCAAAGCCTGAGTAAAGCTATTCTCCCTCCAACTTGAACGGTCCCATAAAAATTAATAAAGCAAGCAATTGGATAACTAGCAGGATTAGCCTAAGAGAACAAAGAATGGAGACATTCATTAGATCCAAGGCCGAGATCCCATTGTTTAAGATCACATTAAAGCACATTAACCATTACAAAAGAGCAGCTTTAGCTTCCCACTCGGCCTGAGTGTTTGCAAATAAATATATTCCCTAGACTCTCTGCACTGCAGGACACTGATGAACTTGACTGCATCCGTACTATGGCAGTCACTGTCTTCAATAAATCGATCCTACATCTATACCTATTCTGTCTCACGAATCCAATTTGCCTAATTGAGCCTTTCGATCTTTAGAAATTACGAGGCAAACTCAAATAGAGCGAGCACTGACCTTGCGCCCCACTTAAAGCTGAGCTAAGCACGGTTCCCGGTCATTTCCTCATCATCGGCATCAAACATTAACCCGGGGATTCGCAGGCGAAACTCTGCCTGCAGCAGCGCCCCGAGAGCACTGCCAAAAGGTGCTTCCCAAAGGGATGCAGCTAGCTGGGCATTAGCCAAAATAAATGTGGGGCAACAGCGAACCGGGACGCTTTAAACACTGCAGGGCACGCGAAACAGACACAGCGAGCGAGCTCCCTGCGAAAGCCGAGCAGCGGTTCCTCATGTTGCTCAACCTGCCACTGGAACGAATGGGGGGGGAAAGCAAGCAGGAGAGATATAAAAAAACCTCAATCAAGATCTGGAGTCTCCTCCTTCCTAATTCAAGGGACGCTCCTTTTCGCTTCCAAGTGACTTGGAATTTATTTGCCCAGAACCACGTTAAATGTAATTTTATTTATTTAAATAAATAAATTGTTAAAAATCTGGAGACGCTCCTCGATGTTAATCTTGGATTATCTCTTGCTTTATATTAACTAATATATGTCTACGTTTACAAAACTGTTTTAAATTCCTTTCTGCCTGCCAACGGACCAGCAGTGTAGGTTTAAAAATAGTTCATCTGGCAAGCTTTAAAACACGCAGTTCGGCTTGCATAACCCCGGAGAGAAGATTTATCAGAAATATAGTTCAAAGGAAAACACAGATAGGAAATGACGCAGCACACAGAACCTCGATGTGACACAGGCAGGGCCACTTCGAACATTTTCCAACATGTCCTGACTTATTCCTGCTCTCCGGTTTAATGAATAGTTATCGCTATATCAATCACGAATGTATTCCCCATTTTGAATTTCGACTGAAACGCACAAGAATTTAAATTACGCTGCATTTCCTGCTTTGTCGCGCTTTGCGGA
This sequence comes from Ifrita kowaldi, assembly GCA_013398055.1. Lineage (NCBI taxonomy): Eukaryota > Metazoa > Chordata > Aves > Passeriformes > Cinclosomatidae > Ifrita > Ifrita kowaldi. The sequence continues at coordinate 114,904 of VZRS01014162.1, forward strand.
ACGCGGCGGCAGGACTTCCTTTCACACGGCGTCCTTCGCGCCGACCACCGCGGGCCTGTTCCCGCACAATGAAGAGCGGCCCACCGGCCTTGCGAGGCGCCGGGAACGCTCCGGGAGCCCCGGCGGGGCCCGGCGCGGCAGCCGCAGGCGCTAGGCCGCAGGG
>VZRS01014164.1:0-17547 GCA_013398055.1 Ifrita kowaldi
ACCATCTGGACACAATCCTGTGCGATGTGCTCTGGGATGATCCTTCTTGAGCAGGGAGATTGGAGCAGATGACCCACTGTGGTCCCTTGCAACTTTGCCTGTTCTGTGACACTGTGACTGATTCTGTGATTCTGTGTGGTCACACCTCTGCACAGCTACCTTGTCCTGGTTTTCATCAGGGCTATGGTCTCCTCTGATTGATACAGCTGTCAAAAGATAAAGCTAGCAAAAGAGATACTCATATTCTGAGGTTTTTTGTTTGTTTTTTTTTTTTTTTACATTGTATGGAGAAGATCCTGCACTTCTGATTTGTTTGTAGCTATAGATATGCCATTTTTTATTTCCTGCAGTCATTTCCTCCAGTTCCCTCCAGCATCTGGTATAAAGTGATCAAATAGTGAGTCCAGAGATTATGATTACTCATCTCTTCACAGTCTGTTGTGTCATTCCAACCATGAGACCCATCTTTCAAGCATATTCTGTGATCTTCATACTAGGCAACCTTGTGGCTTCTCAGTCTTCTGGTAAGTTCAAATCCCCAGATATTTAATTAAGAAATTGATTTACCAGCTAGCAATATTTATGTGTATATTTTACCTCATGTATTACAATATTCAGTGCTTTTCTTGACGAAAAGAATGAACCAAACAGAAATTAATATCTAGCAGAAATTAAAGGGATCTCAAAAAAAAAAAAAAGATAACAGATTTCTATGAAAGTTTTCTAACAGAGTAGATTGCAGCCAAAAAAGTCTAGCCTTCACTGAACAAAGAAGGATAAAACACATTTAAGGTAAGACTTCTGCACTTAGTACTCTGAAAGAATGAACACTATGGGAAAAGGTCAGCAATGTCTTGTTCCTGAGAAAGCATCAAGGTAAAAATACTGCTATGGAGCAAAATTATTAAAGAGCAGTTTTTTGGCTGCCTAAGAACTCTATTTTAGGTGTTTGTCTGAAATGCCATTACTTATATCTTGTCAAAGATAAATGCATTATTCCAGAAATCAAACATAAAGCCCAACACCTACACCAAAAATCTAATCCTCACTCTAGTTAATTTCGCATAAGTTCCCTGTCATACATTTTATAGGGAAAAAGAAATTCTTTAAAGTTATGATCTTGTCCTATTGACCTATATATCAGCTCTCTGTTCTGCCATACATGTGGTAAATACCATTTTTGACAATGCTGCATCACCTGATTCTCCAGGGTTCATTGTCCCTGTGAGTCACTGGCTGTCCTGTGAGGGAAGGTGACTTCCCTGCCCTCAGATGGCAATCACCTGTAGCCATGCTGTGCTGATGGCATGACTTTGTGGAACAAAATTTGAAAATTAAGAGTTGTGATGCATATTTTATGCAGTATTGTGATGCCTAGCAATGGTCAGTGATCTTCTGAAAAAGAAAACAAAACACTCAGTTTGGTGGATTCTGAGAATTATGCTGTATGAATTATACCTTGTCTCAAAATGTCTATAAGAAACTTTCACTTGCTGTATTTTTCCTCTTCTTGAAAATATGTTTTCTATTCATTCTCTGCCCTATGCATTCAATTCAGCAGTTTTGTGCACAAATGGCAATTTCACCCACATTTGTTCCTATTAAAAAAATGAAACTGTCCTTCATCAACCAGCAGTATTAAGGGTAGTAAAGACTACAGGTTCAGATCTGGGTCTTGTTCTCCAGTAGTTTATGTACAGTGTACTGCAATATGTGGAAGCTCAACATGTGGTTAGTTATCAGGTTTTGTCAGTGTAAGGAAATCAAAAGTGGTTTTTCTTCTTTGTTATGCATCAATGAGGTTGCAACTGTTCCAGTACATGCATGTTCCATTCTGTTATCTTTGAAGATTGATATTTTGCCTCTCCCTTTCTTTTTTTTTAATTTGTTCCATGACATTTAGACTTTTTACATGTTCCCTTTCAGTAGTATTTTTTCTCAGTAATAAACTTTGAAAAATAGAAAGGAGGTGGAAGGTACTTGCTCATATTCTTGATCATGGTTGTATCTGCATAATTTTTTGCTTAAGGAAATTTCTTTTTTTTTCCCCTGTAGAAGTACTTTCTCCACACACCACGGTGGCATTTCCCATGCTTCTCTGTCCTGAGAAGAATCAGGTGCCCAGCAGGGCCTGTGAGGTTAAAGTCTTATGTGGAACCTTACCAGTGCCTGTCTGGTTTAATGGAAGGTGTAGACTTAGATAATTCTCTCCGAAGCTCTTGCTCCAGGGCACTGGTATGTGTCCTGCAGCACTGCAGCATGCTGCATACCCAGCTAGACCAGCAGATCATCCTCAGACAGAAAGTTGTGCCACCTTTTTTTAGCCCAGGGACTGCCTATTCATAATATTTTTGACCTTCTCATCTGTCCATTATTATAATAGAAAGAACAATTATAAAGGTGTTGCTTTGGTGTATTGTATGCCTCCAGGATCATAATTAGAAGGCGGCTTTAAATAATTGCCATTACTGTGGGAGAGCTGACATATCAGCTGAGAAGGATCCATGATGTCACGTCTGAATTTAAAAAAAAATTCCATCATAAGTAAAGGGAGACAAATGGTCTCCTCTATTCTTTTTCTCTTTCCTCTAACAGAAGATACAAATGATTCTGCCTGCAGAAGTATAGGTGTGTAGTTGCTTAAAACCAAACACCTTTTCAGTTAATGGCAAGGAAAACATCATCAAAAAGAAAAAATACATTTCAGATAAACTACATATCCTCAGAGGATTTTATGTCAATTCAATCCAAGCTTTAAAGAAACTCACTTAGCTTATGCATCTCTTCATGTTGAAATTTAAATTATGTAACATATACATGTTATAATTTGAAAAGATACATGCAAATACTTACTGTACATTTACAAAAAATACAACTCATACTACATTCAAAAAGGCTTCAAAACTCATGAAATTAGGAAACACAGAAGAAAATTTCTCTGACTAGAGCTCTGAAAACAAAGTCTTTAGTGATAAAAGATTGGCAAGATTCTGTCCTACATACCTACTTAATTATATTGAGACTGATTTCTTATAAAACTCTTTAAAATTAGAGCACAGGAAAGATTATGGGAAAGATTATGTACATATCACCAAATGGTTTTATTGCAATTTTTATTCCATGTCAATTAACTTTATATTTATTGTTAAAGAATTTCATAAGGTATTGTCTTCCATTTTTGTACATAAATAACTGCAGCTGTGGGAGTTTATATTTTTATGCTAAAATCCCAGCAATTTAATTCACAATATGTAGGGATGTTTTGCAGAAAAAGGTTCTGATCTTAGAAAGATTTATTTATGTTGTTAAGTTGATACAATCTGACCAATCCTGCTGAAGTCAACTATTCAGAGTGTGTGCAGTTAGGCCCATGAATAAATCACTGCAGGGCTGGAGCCAATCAGATATTCTTTGCTATACAAAAAATGTTCATCACCAAACCCAAGATTTAGTCTTCATCTCTGAATTTCAGCCTCTAATAAGTAGCCCAGAGTTATAATACTCTTGAAAAAAGAGATAATAATGAGTGTTGTTTAAGGTTCAAAATTAATTGGTGTCTTTTGTTACCTTCCAACAGGCTAGTCAGAACAGACCCTTAGTTTTTACTGAGTGTCCGCTCTGTATTGCGTGGAAATTCCATGTGATTCCTCCGGTTTCCTTACTATTATCCATCTCTAAAGCCAGTCATATCTCAATTAACCCACTGAGAGTTTGAAGAGATCAAACTTCCCATTGAAAGAATGCTATGGGATTCAGATCTTTAATGCTGGTGTCCTTTTCACATTGGTATTGAGGGAAAATGTGGCACCCTGAAAAAGGATTTCAAGAATTGACCTGCACAGAGATGGAAGGGTGGCTTGCAACTTTACCAAAATCTTTATTTCTCCCCTGGCAGATTGTAGGATATATAGTTACAGGTTCAAGGAGATTTCCAAACATACATCACCTATTCGAGAAGCAAATTCATTCTAAATATTATCACCATAGTTATCGTCAGATGGGCAAAAAATTTTTGGACAAGAAATTTCTGTGTGCTCTCTCTCACAATTAATGAACCAGTGGTGTGCCTCTTAACTCTAACAATTTCCCCATAAATATAATTTGCAAAAAATTTTAAAAAGTTATTTATGCTGCCCAGTAAGATAAAATTAATTCAGAAAGAATAAGCATTCTAATATTGTTTCAGCACTCTGAACTTGGAGGGATAAAAATCATAGCATTGCAGTTTTTTCCTCTTTGAGAGATTTAAACCAAGCTTTTCCCCGCCTTGCTTCTGTTATGGTGTTCTGTATTTAGGTTATAAATTCCTTTTCCCCTCTTCTTTCCTTTTTTCTGTGGCTATACAGCCCTTGTGACCAAATTGACTGAACACCTCAGATCGACTGTGATGGGAAGAGACTTTCTGAAAGGGGCATGTAGTGACAGGACAAGGGGCAATGGCATCAAAATGAAAGAGACTATATTCAGATTAGATATTAGGAAAACATTCTTTACTGTGATGGTTGTGTGGCATTGGGGCAGGTCACACGGAGAAGCCCCATCCCCGGAATTGTTCAAGGCCAGGTTGGATGGAGCTCTGAGCAGCCTGGTCTAGTGGAAGGTTCAAAAACATGCCCTACAAACAGCATTTTGTTTTCTGTCATTGTGCCCAACTATTGTACACATAGAAACAGCATCAGAAATTTTGAAATTAATTACCCTTGAAAAGATGTAATTAAGAAAGCAAGTACTCTTCCTGTTCTTATTTTCATAATTGAAGGATGATCATTAACAGTTCTTTCTCAAAGTGAAAATACAGGTAATCAGGCTAATTATCCAAAAGTAGAAAGTATATATTTTGTTGCTTCTAAAGGGAATTGAAAGGATTTATTCTATAGTCATAAAAATTATCACAGGATGGTAAAATATTCTCCATTCATTAACATTTATATATATTTTTTTATAATGTCAATTTTATTTAAGGATGGAGAACATGTAATTATACACTTAATACACATTAAATATACATTTAACTACTTTTATAGAAAATCTAAGTCCAAGAAGTAAAGGATTTCAGTTACACTATATACTGCACAGCAGAACCACGCTAAAGTAGTCCATAAAAACTAAAATATGTTAGTGCAATTGCAGACCAAGAATCCACTGTTAGGCACTTTGCCATCATATTTCTTAGCGACTTTATTAAAAGAAGATCATCTCTTAGACCTGCAGAAGGGAATTACGAAGAGCTTAAAGTATTAGGAAAAATAAGCTACATAGATAATTTGATGCAACAGAGGTAGAACTGGCTGGATAAACTCCATTTTATTGCACCTTTTAAGTTTTTTAACTTCTTGCTTTGCCTCAGCATGTAAACAAGATTTTTCTATTTGAGAAAACAATACAGAACAAGCTTGCAGGCATTAGGTAAGAAATGGAGAAGTTAGTTTCAAGTCCTTTTCTTGAATAAGAGCAGAATCTTTTTTCCACAGCTCCATGAGTCACATAGCAGAAACCTGAAGGTGCATCTACCCAGTATGTCCTGGATTTTTGCCATAACTGTCTTGAATGGTTTTGACAAAATAATGTGTTACAACACAAATACATCTCTATAAAAGTGTTCTGACTAACTCTGATTAGAGCAGTCATAAAGAACTTAGAGATATAGGCATGAAATATGCAAAATGCTCACCTGAACCCATGTTTCTCTCACATTCTTTGTGTTGATTACAGAGCAAAAAATAGCAACCATGAGAATAGTTATTCCTGATACCCATGAAATAATCAGGATGACTGGATGTGATGCAAAGCTCATAAGAAATATATTAAAATTTTAAATTCCTTCAAAAGTCCAGAGGGACATAAAATCCTCTATTCTCCTTCTAGACAGGAATATTCCAGCAAAGATTTTTAGTGGTAGACACTTCACAGCTGGAGACAGCAGTCTGCAGATTTTACCTTCTAGTGGTTTCTTGATGATACATTTTCATCCTCTTTATTCACTCAAATAAGCACAATTTCACATCTTATAGAATGCAAAATAAATAATTATTGATATTGAATGGATTTCTAATCCTTTTGCCTTCTTAATTTCTCCATTTCTTCAATGTCACGTTTCTCTTCAGTGTCTGATTGTGGAATCCCGTGTCCCTAGCAAGAACACTGACAAGGAGATGATCAGAGAGGAAATAATATCTGCCTGCAGTCAGAGGGCATTAAATGATTGTGCTTGTATTTAAGGTGGAATGGGCCGGAGCGACTCATATCAAATATGCACCTACTTGTGCTGATCTGCTCTGAGTTCCTGTGGGTCTTGACTGGTCGGCACTTCTGGTGTTAGTTCCTTGTTTCTCACCGTAAACATTTGACAGTTTACACAGACATTCCCTGTAGCATTAGCTCCCAAATAGTTTTCCTCAGCATGTATTATGGGGAAAGTTGTCCTCAAGGTACAGGCCTTATGAAGCGCATAAACATGCCCAGTCTACACCTTTTGGTCCCAGGGCCATGTGGCCAAGTCTCTCTCTCTCTCGTGCTGCTGTGCATGGCTTCATTTCACTATTTTGAAATCCCAGTTTCAACCTCTCTAGGTTATTTTACTCTATTTCCTTGTATTTTGGATGTTCTTATGTCTTCTTATTTTATGATCATCTGAACCTATTGCATACAGGTCTTTGAAATACTGATTGCCTACTAATGTCAAGGCATGTTGTTCATACTCACTCCTGAAATCAAATTCTCTGTAAATGTTCTGAGCAGGCTGGGAAGATGCCATCAACACCACAATAATCAACTTCAATAACGAGAAGATGCAGATCACATGGGCAACAAGAGAGCTTTCTCCCAACGAGAATGTGTCATTTTTCTACACGTGAGTATTGTCAGTGCCCATTCCTCTCTTGTTAAAGGATTTATTTCGGGAGAATGAAATATCCAAGTACATTCCAGTCTTCTGTGAACTAGAAATGCTTTTAACATTTTTTAATATCCAGCATGAAACCTGTTTATATTCACAGCCTACAGAAGTGTACAAATCAATAAACCTGGTGAGTAATCAGTCACAACAGATACAATATGAAAGATTTGTCCCTCTTCCGTCATTGTGCTAAGTGCTAATGTTAATAACAATATTGAAAGTGTTTTTTCCACATATGTGTATATATTTTCCTTATTAACTGCCACCATTAATGACTAACAGAAGTGTAATATTTTGGTTAAAGACAGTCATAGTGCTTATCTTTTCTTTCTGGGTTCTATGTGTGAAAGAACTTTTCACACTACAGTCCTGGAAACAGGATCATGAGAGCATCTGTTTGAACAAGCCATTCTCTTATTAGAAAACAACAGCATGAATGAAACTTGATCATTTCAGACTGCATCGAAACCCAGGGATGGAAATTCAGCGAAGTTTGGGTGATGAATTCCCTCACACTACTGTGAAATTTGTCACTTCAAGAAATACCATGCTCATGCTTTCCTTGGTTAGCATCTGAAAAAAAAAAAAAAAAGAGCAGTAACAAAAGTTAATTAACTTGTGTTAATTGTTAAGTTTTCCATTTACCAATATTATTTCATTTACAGATTTGATGAAGGCAAGCACAAAGTTTGGAAGTCATGTACCACCTATTTATTGGATCAAGATTATAATTCTGGATGTCTTTTTAAGACAGAAGGACCCACCCTTGCCATCTCTATCAGGAATAGCAATGGAAGTGAAGAGCTTTTTTCTAAAAAATTAAAATCTGACTTTTACAGTAAGTATGAAAAATCACGAATACATTGGCAGTTTTAGTATCCTCAGTGATTCTCCAGTTCTCTAAGTTTGAGAAGATATCAGTTATATGGCATATAAAATGTTATTAGTGTGCATGTCGGAACAAAACTATAGTTATTTCATGTTGATTTTTGTTCCTTGCTGTCACCAGTAGTTAAATAGGCTTGTTTGCAGCTGCAGCTGAATGAGATAACACAGGACAGTCAGATTTGTCCCAAAATACAGTTTCAAAATCTGAATGAAAATACTTAATATATATATATATATATGTGTGTGTGTGTGCTTTGTCTTGTGCAGGCCTGCTCATCCAGAAAATGAATAATATTTTTTGTCTTAGTGTTGGCTGTGTGATCTTTCTTCATTCTTTTGCCATCTTTCATGCTATGTGATGCAGAAAACTGCATCTTGTCAAAGATGCTGTCACAAACCCATCACTGGATGCCAATAGAAATTAGCTAAGTGGCTCTGGTACAGTCCAGCAGAGTAAAAATTCTACTACTAGCAGAGAGATGATGTTCCTGTTTTAATTAAGTCCTTACTGTCCCCAAACACATATTTCTCCTTAGTGTGAGTTTAGTTTATGAAAAACTTCTGGAATTTCACACAGCTACATCATTCAGAGTGGAGGGATTTTTTTCTATTAGAAATCACACAGAAGAAATAGAATGGAGAATTATCTGAAAAAAAATATATTCCAAATTTATTAATAATATTTTAGCAAAAGGGATTAAACACAAACCTGTCAAGGCATCAAACTTTGAGAATAGTTTTATATCTCATAATTTTACCAATGACTGTTAAATTATGGAAAACTGCAGCCTGAGCCTCAAATTTTTGCTATTAAACACCCACTGATAATAAAATTAATTTCAAAAGGTTTAGGTAACAAAGGACAAATATCAACGATCAGGCTGAAGTCTTTAAATTAGGAAGGCAGAATTTTCACAATACAAAAAGACAACTAAAGGATTGAGAAAGCAGGTAGCACTCTTTTCACCCTTTTATTTCCCACTGCTGAATGGTAAATAAAGCTGGATGGGTCAAACCATGGAGTTGTCTTCAGACCCCCTGGAAACGGTGAGGGGCAGATTCAGTTGTGTGTAGGCAGGAACCCAGTGCTTTTGCAGATGCCCCACCACATCCTGCAGAGCCTCCAGCAGCTGCACAAGCTTGTCTTGGAGGTTCTATGGTACTGAATTTGTCACTACATTTCCAGTGAGGACGCTTTTTTCTCTGTCTGGATTGCAGGGAGTATTAGGAGATGGAAGTCCTTCCTTAAGTAGTTACAATAGGTTCCTGACATGAGACAGCTACTGCCTTTGAATGTGGCACCTCAAATGGTGACCAGTGTCATGGTGTCAAGCTCCATTTTGATGTTTAACAGGGAGGTCAGCTGCAAAAGCAAAACCTCCAAGAAGAAAGTCCACCTTCTTGGACTCCGTGAAATATTGAGTCAAGGAAGGAACAAAAAATATTTTAACTGTGAAGTGCTTTTTAGGAAGCTATAGCAAAATTTGTTTCTCTTCTTTATAGTAAAGCCCAATCGACCAGAAAATGTGACCTTCTTCTGGAAAGAGGACACTGTTAATGTGAGCTGTAACAAACCTGAGAGAGCCGCGTGGTGCTTGAGACTCGAGCTTCAATACAAGAGCAAGTTTGACAAAGAGTGGCAAGTGAGTTCTATGTCACATTTTTAATCAATATTGAAATGACTTGGACATCACATTTTTAATCAACACTAGAAGGAGTTGGAAGCAGCATATCCATAGAATATAAAATACAGTTGTTACCAAATTTTATCCCATCCTATATTTTCAAATATAGCTAGTAGCAGAAAACATCCAGATTTTTAGGACCCTGGATTTCACCATGCCAGAAATAATTTACTTTACAAGTTATAGGCAGTTGACATGCAAAGAGGTGAGGGCAATCTAGGGGAAAAGTCATACCTTCAGAACAGGTAAGTTTGGAAAGATAGAAGCAGAAAGCAGATTAGGGAAAAGAAGAGAGAAAAATAAGAAAAACTAATGAGATATTATGAAAAAAGAAGAAATTACACAGGATTTTTATTTCTTCTAAAATTAGCTGTTAAGTATTTCCAAATGTTATTTAACTAAATTAAATTTTTGCATTCTCAAACATAATTTGTAAACACTTTGTGGATTGGAGTGTCTTTGTATATTGTAAATATGCAATTGTAACATAGTGCACTATGCAATGATGGCTACGACCTTCAACTCAATACCATACAATGAGGAATGGATACAAATAGTCAAAAGTCAATCAAGAAACAGAATTCCTCAAAACTCAGAGAAGTTAACATTCAGTTCTGAGGTTTGGCATTGGCCTATCCCTTGTCCTAGTTGTGATCATGATTGAGTGCAGCATTTTGAAGCACTGTCTTGAAAACCAGAATTAACAATACACCTTCTTTCTCAGTCCAGAGCTTCTAAGTGCTGCAGCGTTGTTGAGCAAGGCTTTGATCCAAGGAAGTGCTATTCTTTCCGGGTCAGACTGAGGAGGCTAGTGCCACACTGCAACGTAGTTAATTACAGCAGTGACTGGGAAGCAGAAACATTTTGGATGAATGGCATGCTATTAGGTAACAGCTAATACATATATATATATACATAAATATTGTCTAAGTGTGAAAGAAGAAGGGGTGACTGTAAAAGAAGCTGGAGACATGCAGCAGGTGAATGTTGCACTGTCGTGCTCCATCTTGTGTTATCAAAGAAAGTTCATGTGAATGTTTAATTGCGTATATTTAATTCTGTCCACTTTTTTGCTGATGGCCCCTAAAGCTATCAATTTATGTCATAATCAGCAAAGTTAAGAGTGTTCTCATTATCTGTGTTACAATATTGTTGAGGATCCCCCAGTGACAGTGATGAGAGGCATGAGGGCTCTGTGGGCATGGGTGTTGAAGGGGGATGCCCACATATGATATTTGGATATCAAATATGAACTCCAAGAAAATCCCTGATGTCCCGTTTTTGAAGGCAGTTTGTTTTGCAAGTACATCCGGTTGAACTACAGGATCACAGGTCACAGAAATCTGATGCTCAAGGGTGCTGGAATGATTGAAACAAGAAAAAGAGATTGAAGGGAAGCAAAGCCAATATTAGCACTGCTTTCCTACCAGACAGTTGCATTTAACTGAGTGTGACTGACTTCAATTAGATTGTCAATGGAAACAGTGTTTCTACTGCTTATCAAAACCAGAACCCAGATTTGCTGTAGTAAAATAAAGAAAACTGTACACAATACCAACACATTTATTTTACCTAAGCACAAAATGCCACCCACTGGGCTTTATCAGAATTATGAAGCCCTCAGTTGTCCAGTGTAACAAGAGCTAAGTTCTCTAAAATGCAATGGGTTATTAGCTCACTTGAAGACAATCTGTATACAGAGTTGGGATGAAATCCTGGAGCATAGGTAGCCTGTGCACTCACAGCCACAGTGAAGATTCTTCCACTACGCAAATTGGGAGCCTGCAAGCAGGTCCTCAGGTGTAGCTGGCAAATGCCCTTAAGAAATAAAGGCAATGTCTTCCTCTACACCTCTGAGAGCAGGCAACTTATCAGCCTTACCTGAACCATTTGACAAGAGGCTACCAGCAGGTACCTGAGAGGAAGGACAGCACAGAGGAGACTAAGTGGTTGACATTTTGTGTGCCCCTGGATCAGAAGTGACATTGACACAGCCCCTTTACTGGGGCAAGCAGTTTTCTTCAGGACTTTAATGAGTTATTGACTCCAAATCTATAATCAGATAAAGCCATGAAGCTTCAAGAAATTTCATAGACTCTGAAGACCTCGCTCAGGGTGGGGAGGGGTCACAATTTTACTTGTGGCTTCCTGGCAGCTAAATAGAGCAGGGAGGTGGAACAGGCTGGACAGTTGGTCCTGTATGAATAATCATCCAGGGTTTTGGCATTTTTGTGGAGACCAGAAGGTCAGTAGTAGGAGGCAGAGTTTTGAAGTTGCACTACAAAAGCTGCAGGAAAAACACTGAGAATGCAGAAAAATGCACAAATTTATTAGTTTTGTATACCTGCATGTTGGGTGTTAGCCTGCCACTAGTTACGTTCTGGGTATCTGCTCTTGTAGTTTGTTGGCTCTTTGTTTGGTGGGCTTGTTTATTTGGGTTCTGTTGGGAGAAAAGATATTTGGGCTACATGTAAACTTGCATTTGCAGCTTTAGTGATTGTAAGTAGGCATATGTAATACAGATCTTAGCACAAAGTTACTTTATCACTGTCAAGGCAATGTGATGATGAGTAAAAATACTTTATTCATTCATAATGCACCTACACTGCCTATAAGCCCCCTCCATTGTCCTATACTAGATCAATTTAGATAAATAAAAGCACAATTTTATTTTGCTGCAAGGCTTGAGGGAGTAGAGATTTTCTTTTCAGTCTCAATTGAACAATTAAACTTGTCTTATTTGTTCTTAAAAACTTTTCTGTTTTTTTTTTTTTTTTAAAAAGTCAACATTTTAGCATGATTATGAACATTTGAAGTTAAAGCAAAAAATTGTTTTGACATACTCTTTTTGTGATTATTCTTAGATTCATGTGATGATGATACAACTTCTCAGTCAAACACAGTAATTCTTTTAAGTTGTTTGCTGGCAGTACTTTTAATGATGCTTATCCTCCTGATTCTTCTGTGTAAATGGCAGAGGTAAATATTGTTTTATTGGTTACTACTAAACAGCCATGTCATGAAAATAGAGCTGTCATTCAGGATGAAGCCTCTTAGTGATCAAAATTCTTGCCAGATAAATGAAGTCATGGTGAAGATGTAGAAGTCAGTAGCTTAATTGCTATTTGAGGAATAAGACATCCTGGCTTTCCAAACACCAAGGCCTTTAATTTGCACAACTGAAACAATTCTGGTAAAAGAAAATGTTTCAGGATAAAATTCTGTCTCTTCCACTTAATTTCTTCTCTTTTTTAGAAATCTAGTTAAATCCTGAGAAGCCAATTATTCTAGCTACTTCTCCTAAAAGGACATTCTTTTGTGTAACCCCCATAAATCTCAATGTCTATTTGCAGTAGGATAAAGTCAGCTTGAGCTTAGTCAACTTTAATAAGGCTATATCAATATTTAGATTGGCAGTTGAATAATGCTGTTCTTGTTTAGAATTTACCATTAAAATCCCCCAAACAACTACCAAACAACAAGTAAATCCACAAAGGCCCCAGATTTTGGCTTTTTTGGTGGGGAAAAAGCACCAAAAATTATGTCTTTTCAGAGATGAAAGTATTTTTCACTCTAATCACCCTTTTAGTCCATAAATTGATTTTTTTCCTGCACTCCAATGTTTCACATTTACGTTTGTGTTCACAGCTGGTTGCTACACCATCTTCCTTGTCTGGGGGAAGGTGACCAGAAAATGCAAGCTCTGACTACTGCATCAAGCAGAATGGCACATGCTGACTAGCTGAAAGTTTGTGTAAAGTCTGGATTTTGCTAGACAGGGGTTGGGTTGAAAATTAATCCAAAAAATACTCTTAGCCTGATGGCATTATGAGACTGTTATAACTGCTTTTTGACTTTAGAACACATTTAAAAGAAACCAAGAACAGAGTACTGTCATGTAAAATGTATTTGTGGGTACAGAACTGTGCTGAAGTAGATTTTTGTATGAATAACTCTGCTATAACAGAACACCAATTTGTATTTTTTTTTCTTTTTGCAGGGTTCAGATGTCAGTCCTGCCTGCTATACCAGATCCAAAATACCTATTTGCTGATCTCTTCAATGATCATAATGGAAACTTACAGGTAAACATCACATTCTGAGCATGGCTGTGAACTCCACAGTGTTGAGAATAATTTGAAAGCAGCTACTGATTCTTGCTCTGCACAGACAAGCACTCTCTGACCCAAGATAAAAGCCTCAAAGCCCTTCCCCTTGTGCAGCATCACCAAGAGGGTCCACAGAGCAAACACCAGAGCTCATACAATCAGTGCAGTGCTACTTTGGGACTGTGAAAAGGCACTTGCTCTAGAGACAGAGAAACTGCTGGAGAAGAATTTAAGGGTGTACAGAGGCATGCTATCCACTGAAATGACATCGTGATGCTTGATTCCTTTCCTGCGCATGGTAGGTTAGGGAGCTTGCTTCAACCTGATCTTGTCCTTTATATTTGTGAAGTGCTGAGTGTGTGAGTGCTGACACACTTTGGAGGTGTCAGTCACAGTAGGAAGCATCCTCTCTTAGCCATAGAGGTGCATGTTCACTAAACCTTTAGATATGGAATGGCTATCAAATGAATAGATTACAGTTTTTGCTTTTGTTTTCTTAATGCTTCTTATGAGTGTCTGACATCACATATGCAGAGTAGTTTTCTGTATTAGCTGTATTAGTGTTTACCGTAATTGCTAGTACGTTTTCTCTAAAGGGGAAACAGGTTAAATATTTACATTTTCAAACCAAATGAAATATCAAAAAGCAGTAATAATTTTTCAGTTACAAGCTGAAAACTTTTTATATAAAAGAGAGCTTTAAACTCAAAGTGAAGAAGAAAGATACAAATTCAAATTAGTACTGAAGCATTAATACAGATATGCTATGTAGCCTAAATCTTCACCTAAACTTAATCTTAATTTAGATTAAGTCAGGGTTTGGGTCAAAGAAAGCATGAGTCTATCAAAGAGGATACACCAGATATTTTACACATCCAAGGTTTTTAGGCCCCTACTTAAATATAAAGATGTATTTAATGCGGTCTCAAGAATGAGTAGGACTTTGTATGCAGTTCTGGAATCCTGTCTGCTTTCCTGCCATTCTGTCTTTCTTCTGTCCTGCTATCTTATGCCCTGCTTCTCTACATTGCTTCCTTTTCATCTTCTCCATTGTGGCTTATCCTGGAAAGATGGCAACATGAAAGGAAAATTAGTGTCTGTACAACCAGGCTTCTTTTGATAGATAACTCATCTCTGCCAACATTAACATTTTAATTTTTCTAGGAATGGCTAGACAAAAATGACCATGTGGTGTTGCAAACCAAGCTATATTATGAAGAGCCAGAGTCCATCACTGAAGCAGAAAGCCAGCAAGAAGATGGGAAGAACAGTGACAAACAGGTGCCTCTGGAAAAAATCTTCACTTTTTCAGGAGCAGCTGAAAATAATGACAGCAAAGCAGCTGAGATTGCCTGCCTGAAACCAACACCCAATGCTATGGCTTCCTTTGCTGGCTTCCATATTTTAAGGAATGATGACACGTATGTGATGTTATAAAAGCTGCATAATGCAGAAGGTGCTAGGAGATTCTGTAAAAGATCCTGATGAGTTTGGGAGAGTGGCTGAATATAAAAGGTCATGATGATAAGATTCACATCAATAAAGACACTGGGTTGCGTTATCTGGTTTTAGATCTGTACTTTGCCAACAGTTAGGACCTCTTGGGCAGACTCAGTGTTTGAAACCAACTCCTGATAATTTATAGAGCTAGGATTTGTTCTTCTAATCTTCTAATGGGGTTTATCCCTAAGCCCCATTTTCCTGCTGTGGACAGGCAAGGACAGAGCTCCTCCATAGTACATGTCAGCAGAGCTGAGACTTAGTCCTTCCACTTATGGAGTGTGCAGAGCAGAGCAAACTACGCTGTTGTTCTTCCCAAATGAAGAGAGAAAATGAAGAGATTTTGCTGTCTCACGTAAAGAGATCTTTGTTGCGTAATTTTGCATTTCATGGAAGGCCTTAGAGGTTTTATAGAGAAGGAATAAGCCCCATGTCTAAGAACAGAAGAGTGAGGATGTACAGTATTGAATCACATTTTAGCCTGCAGATACTGCTGTGTAGGCAGCTTCCTCCAGAACAGCAGGGCTTCACGTGTTTCCTCTGAAGGTCATGTTCTCTGTATCTTACACCCTTTGAATAGTCAGCATATTACAGCCTTTATTTTAGAAAGCTGAGGTTCATTTTGAACAATATTTGTGTTTAACTGGGTTGCATATATTTCAAACTGGGGTTTGGTGCAATCAGCAGCTGTAGACCCAAATTAGGACTTCT
Source organism: Ifrita kowaldi (assembly GCA_013398055.1). Taxonomy (NCBI): domain Eukaryota; kingdom Metazoa; phylum Chordata; class Aves; order Passeriformes; family Cinclosomatidae; genus Ifrita; species Ifrita kowaldi. The sequence goes on from VZRS01014164.1 coordinate 15,789, forward strand.
TATTCATATTGGATATACTAATCTCTTGTTTTTCTTTAGAAAATGGGGGTATGGGGGTTTGGGGGTTTTTTTAACAAGTTTTAAAAAATAAGTTTAGAACAATGTTTTAAAGTTTTCTAAACATACCATCTTTTAAAGTACAGTTAATTTCAAATTTAAAATGCAATATACTAAGCAATCAGACTTCACAAAAAAAAATCTTGACTATTCTGAGTTTCTCCATATCATTTATGTTACATGCTATTTGAAAGCAAATTTTGTACAAAAAAATTAAGTTTTAAAAGTATCTATGACCTGGTTAAGTAGCTAGAGTGTGATTATATGTTGAATCAGCTCCAGTTATCTACCTGCATATCAGTCAGTCATTAAATGACTTTATCAGTTGGCTAACCTTTGCCAATCGCATGCTTTCATTATGCAAACACCCTAATTTATTTTGCAGATTGGAAATTGCATGATCAGAAAGTTACAGTGACAACTAAAATATTTTAATTTAATTCTATAAAAACTTCAATTCGAGATCTTTTCAAGAACAGTAAATAATAATATGGATCATTAAGTGTCAAAATCTTTGTCTAGGTGTTCCAGTTTGTTTTAAAAAGAAAAATACAGAAATTTTCTGGACAATAACAGGGAAACTTAATTGGAAGGACAGTTCAGCCACATTCCCCAAGTTTTTTTTGACATTGCCTCAGATTTGACTGTTCACTAACAGGATAAACATGCTGACAAAGAATTTCCCATAATCCTGAAAACAATTTAGCCTTGTCCTATCTAAAACAGGTGTGTGCATGTTGGAGGGGTGGGGGGGGAGGGAGCTTTTTGTACACTGTACATTTCTGAAAACTTTTCTGAAAGCTAACCATGCAAAATTTCTGTAGCACTGTAGGAATGCATTGAATTTTAAGCTAATTCAAGCCCTGTAAAATTTGATGAGCAGAAACTATCTCAGGTCAGCTCTTCTTATATGACATAAATTGCCATTATTGCATAAGAACCAAAGACATTACAGTGAATTACAACAGACAAGAAGCTGCTCCAGTAATGATTTTATGAATAAAGAGGGAAATAAAACTCTGAATATTTTGCTTAGCTGCTTCCTCTCCAGTTGACATCATACGGTTGCCTGCAAAGCTAGCTAGATAATTCAATTAAACCACTTTCTGTTGGGTAACTACTTGTCTGTCTGAATTCAAACTGTTTTAGTACATTTTCCTGAAATTTTACTATGAAAAACAGAGGAGAAAATCACGTTGAATTTTTCTGTTTAAGCAGCTTTCCTGAAATGTTATAGTCATGTAAGTTTTTAGTACAAACTATATCTTGTATTATCTTTTATAGATAGAAAGGGTTTTTTTGTGCATGTATACAACCATGCTTACATTGTATATGACATATTAGAAATAAAACAAACAAAACACCCACATATCTCAAGTCTTTATTTTAAAACTATCCCCCAAGAAGAAAATAAAACAGTATTGGCATTCAAAACAAAACTCTCCCCTCACCTTAAAAAAAGAAAAAAAAGCCTTCCACTCCTTAGAAACTCCCCAAGAATGTCTACAGAGTGATAAAGCACACAATTAAAGGAACAGGAAAGGTCTTCCCACAAGTACTGATGCTGATTCTATCAAGCATGGTAGAAGAAGACACATCCCGTATTAACCACATTCATTGTTTGAGGGTATTGGAGGCTTCCCTAATCACCCCTTTCCATCTGCCATTTTCCGCCATTTTGTCATCACTTTTTCTCCCTTCC
>VZRS01014164.1:17900-29729 GCA_013398055.1 Ifrita kowaldi
CCTCCCCTCCCCTCCCCTTCCCTTACCCCTATAGTCACACAAATATGCATCCCATCCCTCAGAGCAGACTTCTACAAATTAGCAAATTAACAGCCAGACAGGAAAAGGCCTGTTCAGTTCCCCACAGTGAGAAGAAGGGTACACAGTAACTTTCACATCTTCATTCTTATTTATTCAAAACTTGTCATCTTTTTCAAAGGCCAGAGTCCCTCAGACGCCACATCTTGTTCCGTCATTATATCCCAAAGAAAGGGAAAGGCTTCATGTGGTAGTCCAGACTAACTGAACTGTATTTTCTCAACAGCAGAACAAATATACTGTGTATTCCTTCTTCGTGCAATTTATGTGCTAGCTATACCAGTACCAGGTCGATTTACATTGATAGATTGAACATCTCTATTGTTTGCTTTGCTTTTCATGTCTGATTTTCAGTGAGAGGAAGAATAGGAGCAAATAATGTTTTTGTTAAAATAAGTAACAGAACTTACTGGAGCCAGTCTTGTAACTTCTACTTGCCTTTTGTTTGTTTGTTTGTTTGTTTGCCTTTTTTTTTTACAATGGTGCTTTTAAATTTATTTGGAAATATGCTTTGCTCAACTATCAAATGCATAATTTTGACCAGAAAATGGTTGCTTCTTTTGCAATAAACCTAGAATCTTCTTAAAGTGTATTTATAAAGGCTTTCAAAACCATTCTTGCATTTTTTTATTTTTCGGTAGCTTACAATTTTACGGTCACTAAACTCAGCCATGCAAAACATGGTTTATTTTGCTTTTCCCTTTTTCTGAAAACAGTGCAAACTGCAAAGATGAAACTAGAGAGTGATGCTCATTAAATGCTTGAAAGACTGGACTACAGAAAATGGCGGTTTTTTTGGTTTTTTTTTTTTTTTGAAAAGCCTCACCGGCCTAAACTTGCCAAAATACCAAGGGCAAGAAGTCAGCATTTTCTGTGGGAAAAGAAGATGTGACCTAATTGACCTTTTGTCACTGAATATCTAAGTACAGATCTGTCACTGACTAACCTAGTGGCCGAAACAGCAGCGTTGTGCAATAGGAGAAGAAATGCGGTAATAAATCCTCCTCTCCTGGAAATTTCTTGTAACACTTATGATTTGAGAGCTGGGTTAGTGCCACCTGCACAGCTGGCTCCTGCCTGGTTTCTTGCTGGAAACTGTTGGCACAAGATTTTGTGGGTGGGAAATAGCTGCACACTCACCTCGAGCAACAATGGGTCCCTGCACGCATCCACATTNTCAAGTCTTTATTTTAAAACTATCCCCCAAGAAGAAAATAAAACAGTATTGGCATTCAAAACAAAACTCTCCCCTCACCTTAAAAAAAGAAAAAAAAGCCTTCCACTCCTTAGAAACTCCCCAAGAATGTCTACAGAGTGATAAAGCACACAATTAAAGGAACAGGAAAGGTCTTCCCACAAGTACTGATGCTGATTCTATCAAGCATGGTAGAAGAAGACACATCCCATATTAACCACATTCATTGTTTGAGGGTATTGGAGGCTTCCCTAATCACCCCTTTCCATCTGCCATTTTCCGCCATTTTGTCATCACTTTTTCTCCCTTCCNTACAATGGTGCTTTTAAATTTATTTGGAAATATGCTTTGCTCAACTATCAAATGCATAATTTTGACCAGAAAATGGTTGCTTCTTTTGCAATAAACCTAGAATCTTCTTAAAGTGTATTTATAAAGGCTTTCAAAACCATTCTTGCATTTTTTTATTTTTCGGTAGCTTACAATTTTACGGTCACTAAACTCAGCCATGCAAAACATGGTTTATTTTGCTTTTCCCTTTTTCTGAAAACAGTGCAAACTGCAAAGATGAAACTAGAGAGTGATGCTCATTAAATGCTTGAAAGACTGGACTACAGAAAATGGCGGTTTTTTTGGTTTTTTTTTTTTTTTGAAAAGCCTCACCGGCCTAAACTTGCCAAAATACCAAGGGCAAGAAGTCAGCATTTTCTGTGGGAAAAGAAGATGTGACCTAATTGACCTTTTGTCACTGAATATCTAAGTACAGATCTGTCACTGACTAACCTAGTGGCCGAAACAGCAGCGTTGTGCAATAGGAGAAGAAATGCGGTAATAAATCCTCCTCTCCTGGAAATTTCTTGTAACACTTATGATTTGAGAGCTGGGTTAGTGCCACCTGCACAGCTGGCTCCTGCCTGGTTTCTTGCTGGAAACTGTTGGCACAAGATTTTGTGGGTGGGAAATAGCTGCACACTCACCTCGAGCAACAACGGGTCCCTGCACGCATCCACATTTGCCATATTGCAAGCTTGGAGAGCAGCCCTAAACTGGTAACATGAGAAGTTACATATGTTTGGGGTTCCTCTCTCCTCCTTACCTGGGTGCATCAGGGCCAGGGGAAGAGGCAGAGGCAGAACATATATTCCCTTCATGCCCTGCAGCTCTGAAGGGAATGCTCTATCACGGGTTGTAGACAAGGGAGCTCTGTGTCCCCTCCCCAGCGAAATTACACAATTTCTTTTTCAAATAAAAATCCCCTGGTTTAGTGATAAGTTTCATGTTTACCTGCTGTTTGTCTGGGGCTTCTGATTTCCTAGTCTTAGAAGATAAATGTGAAAAAGGAACAATATGCAGCATACTAAAAAAAACTCCATATATATATCTAGGCAGGCTGAAAATGTTGTCAGAAGATGGGCCAAATAATATCTTTACATTTCTGAAGTACTTCATATTATAATTATATTGAATAAAAGAGGAAAAAATGTTGTCTCATGACTATTTTATTACTTTTTCTTTCTCTCTGTTTTCTTTGTATCAGTATGCTCCGGTATCACCCTGTTGTTGATAAATGTTTTCCTATTCTACATTGGTCTGCAAAAGTCTTCTGTTAAAAAGTAGCATTTATCACTGTGTTCCTGGAAGGTTATTAAAGGCAAGAGCATATTCAGTTTCAGATTTTTGATAAGAAAGCTAGATGGGTTGATAAATTGTAGGCAATAGGTAATGCAGGGTCTACAGACAGAATGAGCTCTCTGCATTAACTCTCTGCACTGCTAGGAAATTTTATAAACAAGAGGAAGCATTTCAGCACAACCCCCTTAAAGGATAAGATATTCATAAAACAGTTAGGAAGTGCTATTAGTATATCTCTTAACTAAGGATAAGGTTAAAGTCACTAACAGGAAGATGGAGAGGGACATGTATTACCTGTGCTGCTGTGTCTTGGCACAAACAGCTCTCCTTTGTCCAGTGAATCTTCTGGTGTGATGAGGTTTATGGAAAAAGCATCAATCCCCTTTTTGGTGGGCGCCTGCATCCCAGGGCTGTGGAGTCATATATTCTCTTACCCCTCTGAGCCAGCCGGTCTGGAAAAGGGGTTTTTTTTCTGTGAAAGAGCTGAGCTTCCAAAGGGTAGGAGCAGCACACAGAAATGCACCATAGTTTTAAATGAGTATAGAAGGCCCTTCTTACTAAAAAGAACAGTGAGAGCCTGACTTCTACACACCCTGTGAATCCTTTAAATGTTGAGCTATAAGGTTAAGCAGGGAGAGGGTGAGGGAGAGGGGAGGCCTTGGTAAGATGAAGGGAAAATTTCTATTCTGCATGCACGAGGAGGCCTGTTTAAAGCTGTGATTGGTCAACAACATCAGTAAATAAATGCTTTCTACCCAAAATTCTTAAAGGATGGATTTTCAAGTATAATACCTCAATTTAAATGCATTCGTAGAGGCAGTGGGACACCACAGCCACTTATGCAGGTTACACAGGCATTGCCCAGAATCTCTCAGATATCCAAGAGAAATACAGACCAGCACAGCTGAACTAGGCATGCTGGTCTGCTAGACAAACAACCACATTTCCAATGCATTACATTATCACAGACCAGATGAAACTAACCAATACAGACAAAAGTTCACCTCTACTTTATAGTAAATCTTGCCATGAGCAATGGTGTTACCATTAGAAAATGGATGTGTTTTGGGATTTCTCTCTCTGGTAGCTCAGTTTCCATCTCCATATGAAAGATTCTTCACCCAGAACATACGAAGTTGATTCAAGCTTACTGTGGGCCTACTAATACCTGCTCCACTTTTGAGCATGTTACCTTTGTGCATTGAGTTTGCCTGGGGTTTTTACATTATAAACAAGGAGAGAATGCCCCAAACAGCCTGGCTTCAGGTTTGCGTATGAATCAATAGAAAAGCAGAATACAGCAAAGCCAGTGGAAACAGATGTTTTTGTTTCCTATCATATTCTGCACATGTTGTTCATAAAGGAACTAAAGCTGAGTTGAGGAGCTTCTTGTGCAATTTTCCCCCCATTCATTCCAAAATATTTGAACTTCAGTACAAAGAACAGCAGTAAACAAAGGGTCTAGCAGATGGTTGATAGCAGTTATCGCTCATGGTATCTCAGTGCGTGCAAATGTCTCCTGTCTCTCGCATGCTATTTTGCAGAAATAGCAGGTGTTAGATCGCAATCAACAGCACAAAGGATTTAAACACCCAGGTCCTGGAGAAGATCTCCACATCAGAAAAGACTCAGTGGTTACCACCCCCCAGACTAAAATAGGTAGCACAAGTAATATGCTATAGATTAAAAACAAGAGGTAAAAGAGGCTGTCTGAAAAGAGTCTGTATTTCCTCTCAGTTTTGATTACATAAGAACTGTGAAGTTATTCTACATCTTGGGTTGAAATGAATTAAGTCTGAATTGTATTCAACATTAGCACCTTGGCTGAGGTTCTTCTGCTGCCATGGTACTCAGTGGGAGGACTGTACTCAGCAGTGAACTCAAGGGAATGGGGACAAAGTGGGAGCATTTAAGTGCCTTAGCATTGACAAAGCATGGACAATTGAATGTGTTTCAATAGTACAGTTTTACTTCAAATGTTATATAATATCAGCCTTTTATGGCACCTTTTGGTTTGACGTGAATATGTGTTTAAAGAGACAATGCAAAATATTTTGCAACACACCCATAAATCTAGTTCAGTATTAATGGGCTCAGTTATATGTCGAGGATTAATTTAGCATCATTTCCCCATATTCTGCTTGGCAGTTGGCAGAATCTGATATCAGTTGAATGCAGAAAGAAAATCCAGCTGATGTTTATTCTGTGGCAAGATATTTTGATGTGGTTCTTTGAAGCTGAGGAACCAATTGAGTTGAAAGGCAGAGAGCACAAATAACCTTTTGTTCCAATGCTGCTTATACAGCAACAGGGAAATTCACAGAAAAATTAAATTACTCCTTTAAGAAAAGGAAGAGCAATTTGACTGGAAGGACGCTTTTGAACGCGATAACTAGATGTCTTGATTAGACATCTAGAAAGGTTTTCTGTAATTTTGTACTTCAAGTACATTAACTGCACCACAGAGACAGAAAATTTATAACCACTGCACTATAGACATCCTCCATTAGCTGTTAAAGTCCAAATTTTATTCCAGATATTGTTTAAGAATGCTGTGGTTTAACCTCAGACAGCAATTAAGTATCATGCAGCCATTCACTCACACTCACACCCCACATCCCCTGATGAAGTGGGAGGGAGTATGCAAAAAAAAAGGGTAAAATCAGGAGTTTGAGATAAGAAAAAATTAGTAGTTGATTTAAAATATGATGATGAAGATAATAATAGTAATAATCATAATAATAAATGAGTACAACAAAGAGATAGAAATAAAACCCAAAAAAGACAAGAAATGCACAATAGGATTGCTCAGCACCCACTGAGCGATGCCCAGCTGCGCCCAGAAGAGTGATCTGTCCCTATCAGCCAATTCCCCCCCAAGTTAATATACTGAGAGTGGCATTCTAGGGTATGGAGTATCCCTTTGGCCAGTTCTGGTCAGCTGTTCTGGCCATGCTTCTTCCCAACTTCCTGTGCACCTGCTCACTGGCAGAATATGGGAAATCTAAAAGCCCTTGACTTAGGGTAAACACTACCGAGAACAGCTAAAACATTGGTGTATTGCCAACATTTTTCTCATGCTAAATCAAAACCACATCACTGTACAAGCTACTGGGGAGAAAATGAACCCTATTGCATCTGAAACCATGACAAAAAAATGAAACTTAGTCATTCCTGGAGTTGAGCTGAAGGGAAGGATCACCTACTTCTATGTGGTGGCAAAGCTCTCTCTAATGCAGCCCAGGATGTCACTGACCTTCTTTCCTGCAAGGCTGCATTGCTGGCTCATGATCAGCTTGTTTTCTACTAGCTTTGCCTTCCCTGCAAAGTTGCTTCCCAGTGGTCATCCCCAAGCCTATGCTGCTCCCCAGGAACAGGACTTTGCATGTCTTTTTGCTGAACTTCAAGTTCCCATCACCCTGTTTCTCTAGACTTTTAAGATCATTATCTAAAGGTACGCATTTGATTTTGCACAGGTGACACTTCTGTGTTCATACCAGTAGCATGGTTCATCCACTCTTTGATCTGCACTGGCATCAGAAATAGCACATTGTGGAGGGTGGTGGTTGATTACATCCATTGTTATAACAACAGCATAATAAATTGTTGTTTATCATGTTTGGTGAGGTAGTATTTAAGAAAAAACTGTTGCAATAGAAACAATGCAAAGAATGCACAGTTATAGATGACATTGACTGAGAGGAAAAAGCTGAACTAAAAAAGAAGCAGGGACTTAGGTGAGGAAAGGATAGCGCACATTATAGTAAACTTAGCTTTCAAACAGTAGACAACAAATCTTTTTGATGTCTTGATGTGATTTTACTCTTATGGCTTTAAAAGAAACACGAGCTGAAGATGAAATACAAATGTTCTGACATCATTCACACATTCTGCCAGCATTTACATTGGTGTTTGCAGCTCAGTCTTTGAACACCCGAAAGAAATTTTGCAAACAAAGTCAGCCTGAGAGACAAAATGATTTAGCAAATCTAATAAAAATAAGTCCTCTAGGACACTGATAAGCTATTGGACCACACACCAGTACAGAATGCATTTCAGGAAGATCAGATGTGTTTCTGTTCTTGTAGTACTCTGACAATACAGCCAGCTGCCTCTGGGTATTTTGGAAAAACATCATGATAACAATGTCCTATGTTATTTTGAATAGAAGTTCAGTTTAATCCTTCAGCATATTGACTTTTAAGTGCAAGAAGCCTTAAGGGTTGTTATAGGCTCGATAAGCTGTAAGACTATGCACTGAGGAGGTCTGTAAAAAGTGTTAGAGAGCTGAAGACAACCTTGTTGGTCAGAAAAACTGACACAGCAAGTTACTATGCTGGGTGAAGATAAAGGGGTAATTTGATTTCTGTAGGTTTTTGCTTAAAAATCAATTCAATAACCAACATGCACATCAAATAGTCTCAAAATAGGATATTATTTTCTCTCTGGTTACATAGTGAGAATATTTTGAAGCAGTCAGTATTTCTTCCACTAAACCCTGTAAAATCACTCAAGACACTTTTGTTCAGAACAGGTGATTCTCCATGGTGGAACAATCCCACCAACTACAATGAAATCTTCAGGGATAAAACCTTTTATGCTGCTTATGTATACAGTCCAGCGGGACATGTACACAAGAATATTATCTTTAAATTTCTTCCTGGCAAAATACTATATACAATACTATATATGACATGTGAAAGGATGTCGAAAATCATCACAATGTTTTCTCCAGACAAATACTGAAAAAATAAGGCCAAAATAATCTTTTTAGTGTTTACAAATTAGAGAAAATGTGCTCTCCATTTTGTACAGCCTTACTTCTAATTTTCTAAAAGGAGAGAACTATGTTTGCATTGTTATACTATATACAACATAGATGACCATAGCACACTCCAGGAGAATATTTTTATTTCTGGATCTCTAGTATTTATTTTGTTTTCCAAACTTCTCAGTACGGAGGCCTCACTGATATCATAATGTGAAAATAGAATGATTAGTTTAAGAAATTGAAAGCACATAAACTAAATTTCTACTGCCTATTCTAGGTTCAAAATAAAGCCTGGGCGCTACCGTAACAGTACCCCGTTATTCTACTTGCAAGACTTTTTTCACCTTTTATTATAAAGTATATCCTGGTAATGGTAGAACAGGATAGTAACATTTTTTGTTTGATTCAGCATGATAATTCCTATATTCTTGTTTGCCTTTAACACTGAAGTTTGGAGAGGTTCAAATACCCCTATGGACATGCATCAGTCTTACAGGACCCCATACCATGAGCTATGAGCCTTCTTGTTCATTAGAAACTGCCATCATCTGAACACAAGATAAAGAAATCTGATTGAGAAAAACAACAGAAAGATTCATTGGGATTCTCTAACTGGTGAGCCCATACACAATCAAGGGTGAGAGGGAATAAATAGTGACAAAAGGTAAAAATTGTTGCTGGAATTAGGCCCTACTGCTTCCTCCCTGAAGAGATTTAGGGCTGGGCAAATACAGCAAGCCCAGCTTTTTTGCTAAACCAATATTGTAACTTTAGGCTGCAGAAAGAGGGCAGCTGTCACAGCCTCCCTTCACCACTTTCAGGATTAGTGATGCCCCTGCAGAGCAGGCTTTGTTCCAGAACCCCTTGGCAGAGGGCTGCTGGCTGGGTGGTGGTCACCGCCAGTGTGGTTCATACCACCAGAGGCAGCCAGCTCTAGTACAGACCACCTCCGAGCTAGTCACCCTCCACTCTCTTCAGAGTCTGTACAGAAAACCCACCACTTTCAGGGGAATATTAACTTCATCCTAAAGAACATGTAAGTAGTAGGCCAGGTGAATTATACCCCAGAGTTCTCCCTCTCTCTGATGATGTTAGCGTAGGCTCAGGACAATTAACTCAGATGTGAGCATGTATTTAAACTGAGTCGGGATGAGTTCTACCTGAGGTTCCTTTTAGTGTAGTGTCCTTTTTCAGCGATGGCTGGGTGTTTCAGTGGATACATACCCCACAGAATCAACAATTAAATGGCAAAGAAAGTTTCTTCCTTTAAGCAAGGTGAGCAGTGCAGGTCAGATTGAGCATCAAGATGCAAGTAGTTAAATGTAAGTATCTGAACGCAGAGATTGGGTTTAATTGTACACACATAGGTATCTGGCATCATCTAAGATGCTCATGGTGCTGTTCCTGGTCTCCAAATGTCACACCAGACTTCACAGTTTTTCAGCAAGGAGGAAATATTCTGCCTAATAACTAATGAAAAATGTCAGTAATTGCCCGTGATCTGGGTAAGATGGGTCTTTGGTAGTACTTTCACCTTGATGTCCAGGAGCAATGTTCTAGACAAACAGTATGACATCCTTAGCATTCTGTCCACAAGCAAATTGGTATGAAAGCATGGCATCTATCTTGCTGAGTTGACCAAGTGTTGGTTGTCTCATATCCAGTAGAGGAGATTATCTAGTGATATCCCCATGGAAAGCAACAGATATCTGTGGGGAGCAGTCCACATCATCTGAGATACCGATCAGTTTGTACAACTTCTGGGGCTTCCTGTTTTCTCTCCACTGACTGGAGTGCAGCTAAAGCAGCCAATTCCTGCCTGAATGTCCAAAAATGCAACTGTCACTGGTTATTGTGTTTTGCTTTTTATACAGGAGGGACTGAAACCTTATACAATCAGGTTAAATACTTCTTGAAAATGGACCCTTATAAACTAAGAGGTTATCAGAGGCTTCTAACGAATGTGTACAATGAATGTCTATAGCCATTGCAGAAAAGTTTCAAAGAAGACATTCCCACATACAACAGTTACTCATTAAAGAGCATTTGCCTACACTCATAGGCAAAATAGCAAAGAAAGCATATGGAGATGTCAGATTGCCCCAGCTCTGTCATCAGGTTTGTCCATTAGAAACAAAACTTCTTTCCAGCAGTTACATGAAAGAAGTTCCTAAGTAATCATTCACACATAGGGTATGTTTTGCCTCCATCCCATCTTCAAAGCATCCCCTGGTGGTCCATTCATAGGTATGAGATAGTCTTTGTCTTCTACCCCCACTTAAAAGTCAGTCCTCCATCTCAACCAATAGTTTCCATGTGAATATGGGATTTGCCCAGGGGAGTATTAGCAGAAAAATAAAACAAGTTTTGATTTTCCAATAAGATAATATGCGACCACACAATTGTCCCTAAGAAATATTAAATGCAGATTGTTCTGATCTGAAGAAATAAGATACTATAATAATTTAATACAATTCTCTGGAAAAAAGAAAATAAATAATAGTAAATGAAAACATACCAAATATGAATATTTTTAATACTGGTAGAGACCTTCCACATTATTTTTTCTTGTATTTTTTTGAGACAGAACTTTTCTGGTCTGGGTTATCAAAAATATTTTTATCTGAATATTTTATCCTTTCAAAGCCTTTATAACCACTCAGAAAATTTTAAAAGCTGAATATCTTCTTTTATGAGTCTATCTCCACATATGGCCATCTAAAACTAGGTCCATGACACCAGAGCTGGAATATCATTCAAGTTTCTTAAAGGCATTGCTGGCCAAAACTAAGATCATGAAGTCTAAAAAATCTCAGTTGTGTGACAAGTCTCACTCTCAAAGAAGCACAGCATGGTTATAAGTGACATATTCATATGTTGATTATATGATTTCACTTACTCTATCATGTTGCTGTGACAAAGGAACCAGCATGGTTTGTTATGATGAGGACATGGAGCATTTTGCCAAACACAGTTTTAAACACAGGAATCGAGAACATGCCATTAGTGGATAGGTCTTCACTGAGTAGTTATCTAAGCAAATATCTGCCACTGATATTATTTCATGATTTGTGGTAACTATGCAAAATACAACTGAAAAAGCTTTTTTAGTTTTTAATGGGGGTCTGGTAATGTTCAGACTGGGTTTATAGTGCAGGAAGTTTGCAACAGAAACGATGTTAGCTAAAATTCATATCACTACACAGTTTGAAACTCAAGAGATGTTTAAAGCTTTTCAAATTTCAGCTATAGAGCTGAAAAATCCCATGCCATAGAACTGCTGAAGGAAGGTTTTGCTTTTGTTATGCTTTTTGGTTTTAGGTTTTTAGTAACAGAGTTTACTTTCTTGTTCAGTATAAATGGTATAGCTACTTCTGAGAATGATGTTGCATAAAATATACTTTAGATCACACTACAAAAAAAAAAATGGAAAAGAGAAAATTGTGTCTTGGATGTGTTCTGGCTCCTACAAAATTTGGTATAAATTCATATAAGGACTGTGCCTTGTACTATGCAAATTTGCCCGAATCTGGCCAATTATAAACTTGTGAAAAATCATAAACTTCCTGCCCCTCTGAAACCTCATACTCAGAGAAGTCTTGCCAGTCTCACAACTAAATTAGGGAGGCTGAGTCATAGAATCACTTAGTTGAAAAGACCTCTAAAATCACCAAGTCCAGCACTAACCAAGTCCTCCATTAAACCAAGTTCCCAAGTGACACACCTACACATTTTCTGAACTCTTTCAGGGATGGTGATTCCATCATTTCCCTGGTCAGCCTATTCCCATGTCTGACCACCCCTATGGTGAAGAATTTTTTCTTAATATCCAGTACAAACCTTCTCTGGCCCAACTTGAGGCCATTTCCTCTTGTCCTTGAAGGATAGAGAAGAACACTACTTGTGCTCTGTATCCTTTAGCCAGCCATATAGAACATGCATATAGGAAAAGGTCAGTCCCACAGATTTCCTACTGCTCTCCAATATATCTACACCCCTTAAAAAGTTTGCCAGTGTAAAATCAACAGCTTTTGAATCTCAAATTTTTCTGCTATGTTGCGAGTCTCCAAAGTCACTGGTCAAATGTGTTTCTCCACCCCCCTCTAGTGGGAGGTCCACACAGCAAGTGTTTCCTCCCTTTCCCGGTTTCCAC